>OY829509.1:17444885-17452385 GCA_963691665.1 Clepsis dumicolana
GTAGGTCAAGTCGATACATAGAGCTACCCCATGTGTCGGGTCAGTTTCCAAGTTCAGGTCAATTTAGTATTTTTTTGTTGGTCGTGGCGGCATTTCTGATGTGATGGTGTATAGAGTCGAACCCAACCTCTAAAGGCTGCTACAAAACAACAGTAAGACAGTGAGTCAGACATTACATTGTATGGCGGCCATTTTGGAAAATTGAGAAATCGAAAAAATAATTATGGCGTTAAGTATTGTGGCCTTCAAGAGCCCTGGATGCAAAATTTCAATCGAATCAAACAAAAAAAAATTTCGCCGCCATTTTGAATCAGCCATCTTGGAAAAAAAAATTGCTTCATTAGATTACCCTTTCTATTTTGAACAACATTAGTTGAAGCACCTTTCATCCATCTCGACTGGTTTGCGAGATAATCGCTTTTCAATTTTGTATGGCGGCCATCTTGTTTTCGCCATTTTGAAAAACTTTTACCGGCTTACCCATTGGCTGGCTGTTCTGAGCGATTTTAGTTTTGGGCAAACTCGGTAGATCAAGTCGCCGCGGAGGACTACTCATGTGTCAGGTCAATTTCCACATTCAGGTCAATTCCATACTTTTTTATTGGTCGAGGCGGCATTTTTGATGCGATGTTGTAGAGAGTTGTACCCCACCTTTCATGGGTTGTTCAAAACAACATGTCAGTGAGCCAGATTTTCCATCGTATGGCGGCCATCTTGGAAAATTAAAAAATCGAAAAACCAATTACGGCGTTTTATTCAGTGGCCCTCAAGAGCCCTGGATGCAAAATTTCAATCGAATCAGAGCAAAAAAGAAAATGGCCGCCATTTTGAATCCGCCATCTTGGAAAAAAAAATATCCCGATAGATTACCCCTCCCACCCTGAATGACATTTGGTCGAGCACCTGTCATCAATCTCGACTGGTTTGCGAGATAATCGCGTTTCAATTTTGTATGGCGGCCATCTTGTTTTCGCCATTTTGAAAATTTTTTGACAGACTCACCCATTGGCTGGCTGTTCTGAGCGACTTTAGTTTCGGGCAAACTCGGTAGGTCGAGCCGTTGCAGAGAGCCGCTACCTGAGTCAGGTTACTTTCCACGTTCAGGTCGATTTCGTATTTTTCCTGGGGTCGTGGTGGCATTTTGAATACGACGACGTATACAGTTCCACCCCACCCCTCGTAGGTTCTTCAAAACAGCATGTCAGTGAGTCAGTGAGTGGGTATCGAGCTATATATATTATAACTAGTATTTTGGGTGGGGGCCGCGGGCCCCGAGGGGCCCGCGGAGGGTTCCCTGCCACCATGTTTTTTTTTAATATCCTTAACCTAACCAATTATCAAACTAACAAACTAAGCAACTGATTAACCAACCAACTTATAAACTAACCAAATAACCAATCAACCAACCAACCAACCAACCAACCAACCAACCAACCAACCAACCAACCAACCAACAAACTAACTAACTAACCAACCAACCAATCAACCAACCAACTAACAAACTAACCAACTAACAAACTATCAAACTACCAAACTAACCAACTATCAAACTACCAAACTAACCAACTATCCAAGTATCAAACTATCAAACTACCAAACTAACCAACTAACCAAGTATCAAACTACCAAACTAACCAACTATCAAACTACAAAACTAACCAACTTTCAAACTATCCAACTAACCAACCAACAAACTAACAAACTAACAAACTAACCAACTAACTAACCAACCAACCAACAAACCAACTAACCAAATAACTAACCAACCAATCAACCAACCAACCAACCAACTAACCAACCAACAAACCAACTAACCAACCAACCAACCAACCAACCAACAAACTAACCAACCAACTAACCAACCAACTAACCAATCAACCAACCAACTAACAAACTAACCAAGTATCAATTTATCAAACTACCAAACTAACCAAGTATCAAACTATCAAACTACCAAACTAACCCACTAACCAACTATCAAACTACCAAACTAACCAACTAACCAAGTTTCAAACTATTAAACTAACCAAGTATCAAACTATCAAACTACCAAACTAACCAAATATCAAACTATCAAACTATTAAACTAACCAACTATCAAACTACCAAACTAACCAACTAACCAAGTTTCAAACTATCAAACTAACCAACTATCAAACTATCAAACTACCAAACTAACCAATTAACCAAGTATCAAACTATCAAACTAACCAACTAACAAACTAACCAACTAACCAACCAACCAACCAACCAACAAACCAACTAACCAAATAACCAACCAACCAACCAACCAACCAACAAACTAACCAACTTACCTACCAACTAACCAATCAACTAACCAACTATCAAACTAACCAAGTATCAAACTATCAAACTAACAAACTAACCAAGTATCAAACTATCAAACTACCAAACTAACCCACTAACCAACTATCAAACTACCAAACTAACCAACTAACCAAGTATCAAACTATCAAACTAACCAAGTATCAAACTATCAAACTACCAAACTAATTAACTAACCAAGTATCAAACTACCAAACTAACCAACTAACCAAGTATCAAACTATCAAACTACCAAACTAACCAACTAACCAACTATCAAACTACCAAACTAACCAACTAACCAAGTGTCAAACTATCAAACTACCAAACTAACCAACTAACCAACTATCAAACTACCAAACTAACCAACTAACCAACTATCAAACTACCAAACTAAACAACTAACCACGTATCAAACTATCAAACTACCAAACTGACCAACTAACCAACTAACCAAGTATCAAACTATCAAACTACCAAACTACCAAACTAACCAACTAAACAACCAACAAACTAACAAACTAACCAACTAACCAACCAACCAACCAACAAACCAACTAACCAAATAACCAACGAACCAATCAACCAACCAACCAACCAACCAACTAACCAACCAACAAACTAACCAACTAATCAAACAACCAATCAACTAACCAAGTAACAAACTTACCAAATAACCAACTATCAAACTACCGAACTAACCAACTATCAAACTACCAAACTAACCAACTAACCAAGTATCAAACTACCAAACTAACCAACTAACCAACCAACCAACCAACCAACAAACCAACTAACCAAATAACCAACCAACCAATCAACCAACCAACCAACCAACCAACCAACCAACCAACCAACCAACCAACCAACCAACCAACCAACAAACCAACAAACTAACCAACTAACAAACTAACCAAATAACCAACCAACCAATCAACCAACCAACCAACCAACCAACCAATAAACCAACCAACCAATCAACCAACCAACCAACCAACCAACCAACCAACAAACTAACCAACTAACCAACCAACCAAGTATCAAACTACCAAACTAACCAACTAACCAAGTATCAAACTATCAAACTACCAAACTAACCAACTAACCAACTATCAAACTACCAAACTAACCAACTAACCAAGTATTAAACTATGAAATTAACCAAGTATCAAACTATCAAACTACCAAACTAACCAAGTATCAAACTACCAAACTAACCAACTAACCAAGTATCAAACTATCAAACTACCAAACTAACCAAGTATCAAACTATCAAACTACCAAACTAACCAAGTATCAAACTATCAAACTACCAAACTAACCCACTAACCAACTATCAAACTACCAAACTAACCAACTAACCAAGTATCAAACTATCAAACTAACCAAGTATCAAACTATCAAACTACCAAACTAACCAAGTATCAAACTATCAAACTACCAAACTAACCAACTAACCAACTATCAAACTACCAAACTAACCAACTAACCAAGTATCAAACTATCAAACTAACCAACTATCAAATTATCAAAGTACCAAACTAACCAACTAACCAACTATCAAACTACCAAACTAACCAACTAACCAAGTATTAAACTATGAAACTAATCAAGTATCAAACTATCAAACTACCAAACTAACCAAATAACCAAGTATCAAACTACCAAACTAACCAACTAACCAAGTATCAAACTATCAAACTACCAAACTGACGAACTAACCAACTATCAAACTACCAAACTAACCAACTAACCAAGTATTAAACTATGGAACTAACCAACTATCAAACTATCAAACTACCAAACTAACCAACTAACCAAGTATCAAACTATCAAACTACTAAACTAACCAACTAACCAACTATCAAACTATTAAACTAAAAAACTAACCAACTTTTAAACTAACCAACTAACTAACCAACAAACTAACAAACTAACAAACTAACCAACTAACCAACCAACCAACCAACCAACAAACCAACTAACCAAATAACTAACCAACTAATCAACCAACCAACCAACCAACTAACCAACGAACATGCCAACTAACCAACCAACCAACCAACAAACTAACCAACTTACCTACCAACTAACCAATCAACTAACCAACTATCAAACTAACCAAGTATCAAACTATCAAACTAACAAACTAACCAAGTATCAAACTATCAAACTACCAAACTAACCCACTAACCAACTATCAAACTACCAAACTAACCAACTAACCAAGTATCAAACTATCAAACTAACCAAGTATCAAACTATCAAACTACCAAACTAACCAACTAACCAAGTATCAAACTACCAAACTAACCAACTAACCAAGTATCAAACTATCAAACTACCAAACTAACCAACTAACCAACTATCAAACTACCAAACTAACCAACTAACCAAGTGTCAAACTATCAAACTACCAAACTAACCAACTAACCAACTATCAAACTACCAAACTAACCAACTAACCAACTATCAAACTACCAAACTAAACAACTAACCACGTATCAAACTATCAAACTACCAAACTGACCAACTAACCAACTAACCAAGTATCAAACTATCAAACTACCAAACTACCAAACTAACCAACTAACCAACTAAACAACCAACAAACTAACAAACTAACCAACTAACCAACCAACCAACCAACAAACCAACTAACCAAATAACCAACGAACCAATCAACCAACCAACCAACCAACCAACTAACCAACCAACAAACTAACCAACTAATCAAACAACCAATCAACTAACCAAGTAACAAACTTACCAAATAACCAACTATCAAACTACCGAACTAACCAACTATCAAACTACCAAACTAACCAACTAACCAAGTATCAAACTACCAAACTAACCAACTAACCAAGTATCAAACTATCAAACTACCAAACTAACCAACTAACCAACTATCAGACTACCAAACTAACCAACTAACCAAGTATCAAACTATCAAACTAACCAACTATCAAACTATCAAACTACCAAACTAACCAACTAACCAACTATCAGACTACCAAACTAACCAACTAACCAAGTATCAAACTATCAAACTAACCAACTATCAAACTATCAAACTACCAAACTAAACAACTAACCAAGTATCAAACTACCAAACTTACCAACTAACCAATTAACCAACTATCAAACCAACTAACCAAATAACCAACCAACCAATCAACCAACCAACCAACCAACTAACCAACCAACTAACCAACTAACCAAATAACCAACCAACCAAATAACCAACCACCCAACCAACCAACCAACAAACTAACCAACCAACCAATCAACCAACCAAGTTTCAAACTATCAAACTACCAAACTAACCAACTAACCAACTATCAAACTACCAAACTAACCAATTTACCAATCAACAAACTAACAAACTAACCAACTAACCAACCAACCAACCAACCAACCAACCAACCAACAAACTAACCAACTAACAAACTAACCAACTAACCAACTATCAAACTAACCAACTAACCAAGTAAACTAAAAGTAAACTAACCAACTACTAACTTATCAAACTACCAAACTAACCAAAAATCAATTTTGTATGGCGGCCATCTTGTTTTCGCCATTTTGAAAAAACTTTGACCGGCTCACCCATTGGTTGGCTGTTCTGAGCGACTTTAGTTCCGGGCAAACTGGGTAGGTCAAGTCGTTACAGAGAGCTACCCCATGTGTCGGGTCAGTTTCCAAGTTCAGGTCGATTTCATATTTTTTTGTTGGTCGTGGCGGCATTTCTGATGTGATGGTGTATAGAGTCGAACCCAACCTCTAAAGGCTGCTACAAAACCACAGTGAATCAGTGAGTCTGACATTACATTGTATGGCGGCCATCTTGGAAAATTGAGAATTCGAAAAAATAATTATGGCGTTGAATATTGTACCCTTTAAGAGCCCTGGATGCAAAATTTCAATCGAATCAATCAAAAAAAATTTTGCCGCCATTTTGAATCCGCCATCTTGGAAAAAAAAAATTTGCTTCATTAGATTACCCTTTCTATTTTGAACAACATTAGTTCAAGCACCTTGTATCTATCTAGACTGGCCTCTGAGATATTCGCTTTTCAATTTTGTATGGCGGCCATCTTGTTTTCGCCATTTTGAAAAACTTTGACCGGCTTACCCATTGGCTGGCTGTTCTGAGTGACTTTAGTTCCGGGCAAACTCGGTAGGTCAAGTCGTCGCGGAGAACTACCCATGTGTCAGGTCAATTTCCACATTCAGGTCAATTTCATACTTTTTTAGTGGTCGAGGCGGCATTTCTGATGCGATGTTGTAGAGAGTTGTACCCCACCTTTCATGGGTTGTTCAAAACAGCATGTCAGTGAGCCAGATTTTCCATCGTATGGCGGCCATCTTGGAAAATCGGAAAATCGAAAAACCAATTACGGCGTTTGATTTAGTGGCCCTCAAGAGCCCTGGATGCAAAATTTCAATCGAATCAGAGCAAAAAAGAAAATGGCCGCCATTTTGAATCCGCCATCTTGGAAAAAAAAATATCCCGATACATTACCCCTCCCACCCTGAATGACATTTGGTCGAGCACCTGTCGTCAATCTCGATTGGTTTGCGAGATAATCGCGTTTCAATTTTGTATGGCGGCCATCTTGTTTTCGCCATTTTGAAAACATTTTGACCGGCTCACCCATTGGCTGGCTGTTCTGAGCGACTTTAGTTTCGGGCAAACTCGGTAGGTCGAGCCGTTGCAGAGAACCGCTACCAGAGTCAGGTTACTTTCCACGTTCAGGTCGATTTCGTATTTTTCCTGGGGTCGGGGCGGCATTTTGGATACGATAATGTATACAGTTGGATCCTACCCCTCTTGGGTTCTTCAAAACAGCATGTCAGTGAGTCAGTCAGTCAGTGAGTGGGTATCGAGCTATATATATAGTAACTAGTATTTTGGGTGGGGGCCGCGGGCCCCGAGGGGCCCGCGGAGGGTTTCCTGCCACCATGTTTTTTTTTAATATCCTTAACCTAACCAATTATCAAACTAAGCAACTAATTAACCAACCAACTTATAAACTAACCAAATAACCAATCAACCAACTAACTACCAACCAATCAACCAACCAACTAACAACCTAACCAACTAACAAACTAACCAAGTATCAAACTATCAAACTACCAAACTAATCAAGTATCAAACTATCAAACTAA
>OY829509.1:17454885-17492676 GCA_963691665.1 Clepsis dumicolana
AACTAACCAAGTATCAAACTATCAAACTACCAAACTAACCAAGTATCAAACTATCAAACTACCAAACTAACCAACCAAGTATCAAACTATCAAACTACCAAACTAACCAACTAACCAACTATCAAACTAACCGACTAACCAAGTATCAAACTATCAAATTAACCAACTATCAAACTATCAAACTACCAAACTAACCAATTAACCAAGCATCAAACTATCAAACTAACCAACTAACCAAGTATCAAACTACCAAACTAACCAACTAACCAACCAACCAACCAACAAACCAACTAACCAAATAACCAACCAACCAATCAACTAACCAACCAACCAACCAACAAACCAACCAACCAACCAACCAACAAACCAACCAACCAACCAACCAACCAACCAACCAACCAACTAACCAACCAATATACCAACTAACATACTAACCAACTAACCAACCAACCAACCAACCAACCAAGTATCAAACTACCAAACTAACCAACTAATTAAGTATCAAACTATCAAACTACCAAACTAACCAACTAACCAACTATCAAACTACCAAACTAACCAACTAACTAAGTATTAAACTATGAAACTAACCAAGTATCAAACTATCAAACTATCAAACTAACCAAGTATCAAACTATCAAACTACCAAACTAACCAAGTATCAAACTACCAAACTAACCAACTATCAAACTACCAAACTAACCAACTAACCAAGTATCAAACTATCAAATTAACCAACTATCAAACTATCAAACTACCAAACTAACCAATTAACCAAGTATCAAACTATCAAACTAACCAACTAACCAAGTATCAAACTACCAAACCAACCAACTAACCAACCAACCAACCAACAAACCAACTAACCAAATAACCAACCATCCAATCAACAAACCAACCAACCAACCAACCAACCAACAAACTAACCAACTAACAAACTAACCAAATAACCAACCAACCAATCAACCAACCAACCAACCAACCAACCAACCAACAAACCAACCAACCAACCAACCAACCAACCAACCAACCAACCAACCAACCAACCAACCAACCAACCAACAAACTAACCAACTAACCAACCAATCAACCAACCAACTAACAAACTAACCAAGTATCAAACTATCAAACTACCAAACTAATTAACTAACCAACCATCAAACTACCAAACTAACCAACTAACCAACTATCAAACTACCAAACTAATCAACTAACCAACTATCAAACTACCAAACTAACCAACTAACCAAGTATCAAACTATCAAACTAACCAACTATCAACTTATCAAACTACCAAACTAACCAACAATCAATTTTGTATGGCGGCCATCTTGTTTTCGCCATTTTGAAAAAACTTTGACCGGCTCACCCATTGGTTCGCTGTTCCGAGCGACTTTAGTTCCGGGCAAACTCGGTAGGTCAAGTCGATACATAGAGCTACCCCATGTGTCGGGTCAGTTTCCAAGTTCAGGTCAATTTAGTATTTTTTTGTTGGTCGTGGCGGCATTTCTGATGTGATGGTGTATAGAGTCGAACCCAACCTCTAAAGGCTGCTACAAAACAACAGTAAGACAGTGAGTCAGACATTACATTGTATGGCGGCCATTTTGGAAAATTGAGAAATCGAAAAAATAATTATGGCGTTAAGTATTGTGGCCTTCAAGAGCCCTGGATGCAAAATTTCAATCGAATCAAACAAAAAAAAATTTCGCCGCCATTTTGAATCAGCCATCTTGGAAAAAAAAATTGCTTCATTAGATTACCCTTTCTATTTTGAACAACATTAGTTGAAGCACCTTTCATCCATCTCGACTGGTTTGCGAGATAATCGCTTTTCAATTTTGTATGGCGGCCATCTTGTTTTCGCCATTTTGAAAAACTTTTACCGGCTTACCCATTGGCTGGCTGTTCTGAGCGATTTTAGTTTTGGGCAAACTCGGTAGATCAAGTCGCCGCGGAGGACTACTCATGTGTCAGGTCAATTTCCACATTCAGGTCAATTCCATACTTTTTTATTGGTCGAGGCGGCATTTTTGATGCGATGTTGTAGAGAGTTGTACCCCACCTTTCATGGGTTGTTCAAAACAACATGTCAGTGAGCCAGATTTTCCATCGTATGGCGGCCATCTTGGAAAATTAAAAAATCGAAAAACCAATTACGGCGTTTTATTCAGTGGCCCTCAAGAGCCCTGGATGCAAAATTTCAATCGAATCAGAGCAAAAAAGAAAATGGCCGCCATTTTGAATCCGCCATCTTGGAAAAAAAAATATCCCGATAGATTACCCCTCCCACCCTGAATGACATTTGGTCGAGCACCTGTCATCAATCTCGACTGGTTTGCGAGATAATCGCGTTTCAATTTTGTATGGCGGCCATCTTGTTTTCGCCATTTTGAAAATTTTTTGACAGACTCACCCATTGGCTGGCTGTTCTGAGCGACTTTAGTTTCGGGCAAACTCGGTAGGTCGAGCCGTTGCAGAGAGCCGCTACCTGAGTCAGGTTACTTTCCACGTTCAGGTCGATTTCGTATTTTTCCTGGGGTCGTGGTGGCATTTTGAATACGACGACGTATACAGTTCCACCCCACCCCTCGTAGGTTCTTCAAAACAGCATGTCAGTGAGTCAGTGAGTGGGTATCGAGCTATATATATTATAACTAGTATTTTGGGTGGGGGCCGCGGGCCCCGAGGGGCCCGCGGAGGGTTTCCTGCCACCATGTTTTTTTTTAATATCCTTAACCTAACCAATTATCAAACTAAGCAACTAATTAACCAACCAACTTATAAACTAACCAAATAACCAATCAACCAACTAACTACCAACCAATCAACCAACCAACTAACAACCTAACCAACTAACAAACTAACCAAGTATCAAACTATCAAACTACCAAACTAATCAAGTATCAAACTATCAAACTAACCAAGTATCAAACTATCAAACTGCCAATCTAACCAAGTATCAAACTATCAAACTACCAAACTAACCAACTACCAAACTAACCAACTATCAAACTACCAAACTAACCAACTAACCAAGTATCAAACTATCAAATTACCAACAATCAAACTAACCAATTAACCAAGTGTCAAACTATCAAACTAACCAACTAACCAACCAACCAACCAACAAACCAACTAACCAAATAACCAACCAACCAATCAACCAACCAACCAACCAACAAACCAACCAACCAACCAACCAACCAACCAACCAACGAACCAACCAATCAACCAACCAACTAACAAACTAACCAACTAACCAACTAACAAACTATCAAACTCTCAAACTACCAAACTAACCAAATAACCAACTATCAAACTCCCAAACTAACCAATTAACCAAGTATCAAACTACCAAACTAACCGACTAACCAAGTATCAAACTATCAAACTACCAAACTAACCAACTAACCAACTAACAAACTAACCAACTATCAAACTACCAAACTAATCAACTAACCAACTATCAAACTACCAAACTAACCAACTAACCAAGTATCAAACTATCTAACTAACCAAGTATCAAACTATCAAACTAACCAACTAACCAAGTATCAAACTATCAAACTACCATACTAACCAACTAACCAACTATCAAACTATCAAACTACAAAACTAACCAACTTTCAAACTAACCAACAAACCAACCAACAAACTAACAAACTAACCAACTAAACAACCAACCAACCAACCAACTAACCAACCAACAAACCAACTAACCAACCAACCAACCAACCAAACAACCAACCAACCAACCAACCAACCAACAAACTAACCAACTAACCAACCAACCAACCAATCAACCAACCAACTAACAAACTAACCAAGTATCAAACTACCAAACTAACCAACTAACCAAGTATCAAACTATCAAACTAACCAAGTATCAAACTATCAAACTAACCAACTAACCAAGTATCAAACTATCAAACTACCATACTAACCAACTAACCAACTATCAAACTATCAAACTACAAAACTAACTAACTTTCAAACTAACCAACAAACCAACCAACAAACTAACAAACTAACCAACTAAACAACCAACCAACCAACCAACTAACCAACCAACAAACCAACTAACTAACCAACCAACCAACCAAACAACTAACCAACCAACCAACCAACCAACCAACAAACTAACCAACTAACCAACCAACCAACCAATCAACCAACCAACTAACAAACTAACCAAGTATCAAACTATCAAACTACCAAACTAATCAAGTATCAAACTATCAAACTAACCAAGCATCAAACTATCAAACTACCAATCTAACCAAGTATCAAACTATCAAACTACCAAACTAACCAACTAACCAAGTATCAAACTATCAAATTACCAACAATCAAACTATCAGACTACCAAACTAACCAATTAACCAAGTAACAAACTATCAAACTAACCAACTAACCAACCTACCAACCAACAAACCAACTAATCAAATAACCAACCAACCAATACACCAACCAACCAACCAACAAACCAACCAACCAACCAACCAACCAACCAACCAACCAACCAACCAACCAACCAACCAACCAACCAACCAACCAACCAACAAACTAACCAACTAACTAACCAACCAATCAAACAAATAACTAACAAACTAACCAACTAACAAACTATCAAACTCTCAAACTACCAAACTAACCAAATAACCAACTATCAAACTACCAAACTAACCAATTAACCAAGTATCAAACTACCAAACTAACCGACTAACCAAGTATCAAACTATCAAACTACCAAACTAACCAACTAACCAACTAACAAACTAACCAACTATCAAACTACCAAACTAATCAACTAACCAACTATCAAACTACCAAACTAACCAACTAACCAAGTATCAAACTATCAAACTAACCAAGTATCAAACTATCAAACTACCAAACTAACCAACTATCAAACTATCAAACTACCAAACTAACCAACTAACCAAGTATCAAACTATCAAACTACCAAACTAACCAACTAACCAACTATCAAACTACCAATTTAACCAATTAACCAAGTATCAAACTATCAAACTAACCAACTAACCAAGTATCAAACTACCAAACTAACCAACTAACCAACCAACCAACCAACAAACTAACCAACTAACCAACCAACCAACCAACAAACCAACTAACCAAATAACCAACCAACCAATCAACCAACCAACCAACCAACCAACCAACCAACAAACTAACTAACCAACCAACTAACCAACCAACCAACTAACCAACCAACCAACCAACCAACAAACCAACCAACCAACCAACCAACCAACCTACTAACCAACCAATCAACCAACCAACAAACTAACCAACTAACCAACCAACCAAGTATCAAACTACCAAACTAACCAACTAACCAAGTATCAAAGTATTAAACTACCAAACTAACCAAGTATCAAACTATCAAACTACCAAACTAACCAAGTATCAAACTATCAAACTACCAAACTAACCAAGTATCAAACTATCAAACTACCAAACTAACCAACTAACCAACTATCAAACTAACCGACTAACCAAGTATCAAACTATCAAATTAACCAACTATCAAACTATCAAACTACCAAACTAACCAATTAACCAAGCATCAAACTATCAAACTAACCAACTAACCAAGTATCAAACTACCAAACTAACCAACTAACCAACCAACCAACCAACAAACCAACTAACCAAATAACCAACCAACCAATCAACTAACCAACCAACCAACCAACAAACCAACCAACCAACCAACCAACAAACCAACCAACCAACCAACCAACCAACCAACCAACCAACTAACCAACCAATATACCAACTAACATACTAACCAACTAACCAACCAACCAACCAACCAACCAAGTATCAAACTACCAAACTAACCAACTAATTAAGTATCAAACTATCAAACTACCAAACTAACCAACTAACCAACTATCAAACTACCAAACTAACCAACTAACTAAGTATTAAACTATGAAACTAACCAAGTATCAAACTATCAAACTATCAAACTAACCAAGTATCAAACTATCAAACTACCAAACTAACCAAGTATCAAACTACCAAACTAACCAACTATCAAACTACCAAACTAACCAACTAACCAAGTATCAAACTATCAAATTAACCAACTATCAAACTATCAAACTACCAAACTAACCAATTAACCAAGTATCAAACTATCAAACTAACCAACTAACCAAGTATCAAACTACCAAACCAACCAACTAACCAACCAACCAACCAACAAACCAACTAACCAAATAACCAACCATCCAATCAACAAACCAACCAACCAACCAACCAACCAACAAACTAACCAACTAACAAACTAACCAAATAACCAACCAACCAATCAACCAACCAACCAACCAACCAACCAACCAACAAACCAACCAACCAACCAACCAACCAACCAACCAACCAACCAACCAACCAACCAACCAACCAACCAACCAACCAACCAACCAACCAACCAACCAACCAACCAACAAACTAACCAACTAACCAACCAATCAACCAACCAACTAACAAACTAACCAAGTATCAAACTATCAAACTACCAAACTAATTAACTAACCAACCATCAAACTACCAAACTAACCAACTAACCAACTATCAAACTACCAAACTAATCAACTAACCAACTATCAAACTACCAAACTAACCAACTAACCAAGTATCAAACTATCAAACTAACCAACTATCAACTTATCAAACTACCAAACTAACCAACAATCAATTTTGTATGGCGGCCATCTTGTTTTCGCCATTTTGAAAAAACTTTGACCGGCTCACCCATTGGTTCGCTGTTCCGAGCGACTTTAGTTCCGGGCAAACTCGGTAGGTCAAGTCGATACATAGAGCTACCCCATGTGTCGGGTCAGTTTCCAAGTTCAGGTCAATTTAGTATTTTTTTGTTGGTCGTGGCGGCATTTCTGATGTGATGGTGTATAGAGTCGAACCCAACCTCTAAAGGCTGCTACAAAACAACAGTAAGACAGTGAGTCAGACATTACATTGTATGGCGGCCATTTTGGAAAATTGAGAAATCGAAAAAATAATTATGGCGTTAAGTATTGTGGCCTTCAAGAGCCCTGGATGCAAAATTTCAATCGAATCAAACAAAAAAAAATTTCGCCGCCATTTTGAATCAGCCATCTTGGAAAAAAAAATTGCTTCATTAGATTACCCTTTCTATTTTGAACAACATTAGTTGAAGCACCTTTCATCCATCTCGACTGGTTTGCGAGATAATCGCTTTTCAATTTTGTATGGCGGCCATCTTGTTTTCGCCATTTTGAAAAACTTTTACCGGCTTACCCATTGGCTGGCTGTTCTGAGCGATTTTAGTTTTGGGCAAACTCGGTAGATCAAGTCGCCGCGGAGGACTACTCATGTGTCAGGTCAATTTCCACATTCAGGTCAATTCCATACTTTTTTATTGGTCGAGGCGGCATTTTTGATGCGATGTTGTAGAGAGTTGTACCCCACCTTTCATGGGTTGTTCAAAACAACATGTCAGTGAGCCAGATTTTCCATCGTATGGCGGCCATCTTGGAAAATTAAAAAATCGAAAAACCAATTACGGCGTTTTATTCAGTGGCCCTCAAGAGCCCTGGATGCAAAATTTCAATCGAATCAGAGCAAAAAAGAAAATGGCCGCCATTTTGAATCCGCCATCTTGGAAAAAAAAATATCCCGATAGATTACCCCTCCCACCCTGAATGACATTTGGTCGAGCACCTGTCATCAATCTCGACTGGTTTGCGAGATAATCGCGTTTCAATTTTGTATGGCGGCCATCTTGTTTTCGCCATTTTGAAAATTTTTTGACAGACTCACCCATTGGCTGGCTGTTCTGAGCGACTTTAGTTTCGGGCAAACTCGGTAGGTCGAGCCGTTGCAGAGAGCCGCTACCTGAGTCAGGTTACTTTCCACGTTCAGGTCGATTTCGTATTTTTCCTGGGGTCGTGGTGGCATTTTGAATACGACGACGTATACAGTTCCACCCCACCCCTCGTAGGTTCTTCAAAACAGCATGTCAGTGAGTCAGTGAGTGGGTATCGAGCTATATATATTATAATAGACCACGCACCTGCTCAGAGGCCGGAATACGAATATTCGAAACCTGCGTAACGTAAAATCGAATAGTAAACGTTATCGAGTTTGTATGACGTTTGGAACAGCACCCGCCCGTGAGCCTATTTGGAACTAAAATTTAATATGAGGTTTCTCGATCTCGATACGATAACCGTAACGCTACGCAGGATTCGAAAAGTCGTGCTCGACTCTCTGCGCTGACCAAATACGACCCTCACTCATTAGCTGTCTGACATAGAGTCAAACATCAAAGGATACTAAGTCACCGAATCACCTATAATTGCTTGTCCGCGCGCGGTGAGGCGGTGGCGCATCTGTCTATTTTTGTATATCAAATTACCTATCGCGTCTCGTGTTGTTTTTACATACCGTTGGGCTTATAAAAAACAGAATAGCGTTATACCTATTTTTTAAGTGTAAAAAGTGGTGAAATCAAAAAGAAATGGACACAGTACGCGGCGTGCAGGTGTGATTGAACGCCGTGGCTTTTGATTTGTTCTTGTATTCTTAGTCGCACTACGTACCCAAACCTCGCCTAAATCTGTTTGACGTTCTCAGGAATAGAATAAATTACACTGTTAATAGTTTAAATCCCGCGAGGCTGCGGTCGCGCCGACTGCACCGCATGTGGTCCCGAAATACTGGGCTATTGTCAGTTTTAACGGTCCTTCCAAAAACAAGGCACGCACACGAGCAAGCCTCAAAGCGGCGAGATACTAATTTGTGCACATATTTATCGCTTTTGGAGTGACAACTGAGGGTCAAGCACGACTTGTCGAATCCTGCGTAACGTTACGTTATCGTATCGAAATCAAGAAACTTCATACTAAATTTTAGTTTCAAATACGCTCGCGGGTTGGCGCTGTTCCAAGCATCATACGAATTTTTAGATGACGTTACTACTCAACTACTACTATGCAGGATTCGAATATTCGTACACGGGCCTATTTGCGTGCGTATTTGGAGCTAAAATTTTGTATGAAGTTTCTTGTTTTCGATACGATAAAGTAACGTTACGCAGGATTCGTAAACTTCGTGCTCGGCCTACCGTAGCGTCACAGTCAACCGGGCGCGTCTACGAGATCCGTAGCACACAGTCAACGGGGCGCGTCTACGAGATCCGTAGCACACAGTCAACCGGGTGCGTCTACGAGATCCGTAGCACACAGTCAACCGGGCGCGTCTACGAGATCCGTAGCACACAGTCAACGGGGTGCGTCTACGAGATCCGTAGCACACTGTCAACCGGGCGCGTCTACGAGATCCGTAGCACACAGTCAACCGGGCGCGTCTACGAGATCCGTAGCACACAGTCAACGGGGCGCGTCTACGAGATCCGTAGCACACAGTCGACCGGGCGCGTCTACGAGATCCGTAGCACACAGTCAACGGGGCGCGTCTACGAGATCCGTAGCACACAGTCAACGGGGCGCGTCTATGAGATCCGTAGCACACAGTCAACGGGGCGCGTCTACGAGATCCGTAGCACACAGTCAACGGGGCGCGTCTATGAGATCCGTAGCACACAGTCAACCGGGTGCGTCTACGAGATCCGTAGCACACAGTCAACCGGGCGCGTCTACGAGATCCGTAGCACACAGTCAACGGGGCGCGTCTACGAGATCCGTAGCACACAGTCAACGGGGCGCGTCTATGAGATCCGTAGCACACAGTCAACCGGGTGCGTCTACGAGATCCGTAGCACACAGAGGGTCGAGCACGACTTTACGAATGCTGCGTAACGTTACGGTTATCGTATCGAGATCGAGAAACCTCATACTAAATTTTAGTTCCAAATACGCTCACGGGCGGGTGCTGTGCCCTAAGCACGACTTGTCGAATCCTGCGTTACGTTACGGTTATCGTATCGAGATCGAGAAATCTCATACTAAATTTTAGTTCCAAATACGCTCACAGGCGGGCGCTGTTCCAAACGTCATACAAACTCATTATAGTTTACTATTCGATTTAACGTGACGTAGGATTCGACAAGTCGTGCTTAGGGCACTGTTCCAAGCGTCATACAAACTCGACAACGTTTACTGTTCGATTTTACGTTACGCAGCATTCCTAAAGTCGTGCTCGACCCTCTGGCCCCTATTTCACCAACTTTACAATTGTCAGTTTTCAGTGACAATTCGGTGTCAATTGCTGACCTGGAGAGCTTTTGTTGTTTGGTGTACATAAATTACTTGCCCCACCTGGTAGAACATAAATGTGACATAGTACTGTTCGCTGATGATACCTCTCTCATTTTTAAAGTCAACAGGCAACAGGAAGATCAAAGTCACATCAATGAGACCCTAAGAGATGTGCTGAAATGGTTTACTGCAAACAATTTACTACTGAATGCAGCTAAAACGAAATGTATAAAATTTTCGTTGCCTAATGTAAGACAGGTTGACACTACTATCAGATTGAATGGAGAGAAGCTGAACCTCCTGGACGAGACTGTTTTTCTCGGGCTTACCTTAGATCGCAATTAGCAATGGAGCCCACACATATTTGGTCTTGCTGGTAGATTGAGCTCTGCCGCTTATGCTGTACGAAGAATCCGACAATTCACCAATGTAGAAACTGCGCGGTTAGTTTACTTCAGTTATTTTCACAGCATTATCTCTTATGGCATCCTAATTTGGGGCAAGGCGGCCGACATAGAGACAATCTTTATCCTGCAGAAGAGGGCGGTCCGGTCCATTTACAATCTTGGCTCCCGAGATTCACTTAGAGAACGCTTTAAAGAAATCGACGTCCTTACAGTGGCATCTCAGTATATATATGATGTAATATTGTATACACATAAGAACATCAAAACTTTTAAGAAAGTGTCGGGTGTGCATGGTTTCAACACTCGAAATAAGCATAAACTTACCGTCCCTAAATGTCGTCTACGAAAAGTCAGCAAGTCGTTTTTGGGAAATTGCGTGAGGTTCTACAATAAAGTGCCTGTAGATGCATGGGAATTGCCTCACAGTTCATTCAAAAGCTACATAAAGACCGCTCTCCTGAAAAAAGCATACTACAAAGTGGATGAATACTTATTGTGATGATACCACTTGGCCAAGATCGAAAACAGATGATAATTAGGACACCAATGTGACTTGGCTGCGTCCCGAAGATATTCGTGTATGGTGTCTGGCTCTGTTGCCGTTGTCCGCTACGTACTAATTATATATAATTGACAAATAATGTTTTATTTATTTGACATGATGACATGAAATGTATGTTTCATCAATTTTGTTATTTGACATTTGGAGACCATATACATCTCCAGTTTATGTATATGTATTATTATACTTATTATTTGACCGTGGAGGCGTTTAACACCTCTGCTGATTTTAAATTTAGTTTTAAATTGACCCTAGAGACTATACATCTCTAAGCCATTTAGATTAAGTATCATATTATAGTATTAATTCTGGGACCCTATACGTCCCCTTGTAATTCTAAAGATATTTGACCTGGAGACCCTATACATCTCCTGCTCAATTAAACGTGCCAATAAATTAAAGCGTTCTGGTTTTGCTGTTCTAATATTTTTTTTTTTTACACTTTTTTTTTCTCTTTATTTTTTTTTATGATAGAGTGAGCTTTCTTTGTGTAATTTATCTGTGGTTACGTATTGTAAGATCTGATGTAACTTGTTTTTAGAAAAAATGACTTTGTGTCCAGTTTTTTGCGGCGCATTCTTCTTGGCCATCATGGTCTTTCCGAAAGCGCTGGTAAACTCGAAAAAATTAAGTGTAAAAGAGCATTCAACTGCCTATTTGCTGAATAAAATTTTGAATTTGAATTTTGAATTTTTTGAATTTTAGCGCTCTTCGTACTGGCCAAGAAATGTAGTTCGAATTGTCATATGAAACTGAAAATTGCAAAGTTGATGAAATAGGGGCCTGGTATTGTACAGACAGTTTAATCAAATTTGACAGAGGAATGTGGAGGAGCCTTTAAAACGTTTTTACGATACGTTAAAAACTCGGTAAAAGTCGTTTTGTCGCTGCCGACATGACATAAGTTACGTTTCCAGCCAGTTTTTAAAAGCTTTCCAACCGGTGGTTTCGTGTATCAGCTGTTATCACAAGCTTAGTCTTCCATACTGGGTGTGTATGTTGAAAAATGCGAGACACTGTTTTATAATAGAGCGACGGGTAGTGTCGGTCTGACAGGTATTTTAAAATAAAGACACAAAGAACCTGCATAATTAACATAAACATTCTTTATTTTAACTCTTGTGACTATGAGGAAAACCTATGGTATTCTCCTCCATACAACTAAGTTCCTAATAAAAACAAAAATAACAGATTTTACTGACGACGACATAACTGCAACTCAGACCCTATATCACTCGCATCGACTCACGAAAAGTGCATCATCGGACTAATTTCAAGAACTTACGGCATCAAGAGATTACGAGCGCGCTGCAGTGCGGGGGGGGGGGGCGGGGGGGCGGGGTCGGGGGTCGGGTCGGGCGGGGGGCCGCGACCCGGTCACGAGCGCCCAGTGCGGCCGCGGCGCTCCGCCGGGGCGGACACCCGCGCCGCCACGCATAGCCGCTCAACGCCACGAAAATGATAGTCGAAATTCAAGAGGTAGCCACAGATACAACCAGTAGCTATGTTATTTCGCGCGTCGTCGATGCACAACCTATTTCTCGGTGTATTTGTAATAAAGTCTCGTAGATTAAAGATCGTGTAGGGTGGATGTCAGTGGGTCAAAGCACGGTGCGTGGGGGGTGGGCGGGGCGGGGCGCGGCTGCAGCGGTGCAGTCGGTGCAGCGCTACGCACTACTATAGGGGGCTTCGGTTTTACACCTGATAAATGATCACCTTCACTTAGCGTTTTATAGGATGACAACAATCGTGACCCTTTCTGAAGTTTAATTATAAGCTATGATTACAAACGTGCGTTGTGTTACGAGTATACCTAACTTAATCCGAAATCAACACTGATTCGTACACTCCGGTGGTTGCTAAAAATTTAATCATCTCATTCTTTTACAAAACATCACAGCGGTACATAACAACTTTGAAAGATCTCTTACTCATTTAACATAAGATTTTAAATTAAATGAAGTTTCAAACAGTGACTAATAGTGACCTAAAAATTATTCGAAACTCATCAAACCATAACCTTCATTAGTGTGAGTGTTTCGTGTACGCTAACTGTGTCTGTCTGTGTGCAGGAAGTTAGAGGAAAGAGGCCTTTCAAGATATGGGACAGCTCGAGGAACGTGAGGAAGGGCCTTGTCGTCACCAGCTTTGAGGAGCTCATACATAGAGGTAAGTCTCCTACAGTTCCTTCAAGTTGTTATGTGCACACGTAAATTTGCAGCGTTTTCGGTGCAGTGTAGTGGAGTTAACAGAATTGGTAATGGACATTTCTTACCTAAATAGATAATTTAGAACTTTATCAGAGATAATTAATCATTAATTAACTAATCGCTAATTGCTAAAAACCGGAAGCAGTGAAAGTATTGGGGGGAGGCCTTTGCTCAGCAGTGGGACTGATCTGGCTAATAATAAATAAATATAATTAATCATTACGATTGAAATATTTCACATCAATAGGGTAGTTGACTGGTGTCAAAATAAAATCATTTTACATATTCACTTATCAAGCTTCCGAAAATACTCATAAAAAACCGATGCCTCACTTATTACTGCAATTAAAAAGATTTTTAATTTAACAAAAAATAATAAAAGGATGCAGTTTGATCACTAATAATGATGACGCCATAGTTCTGTAATTCAATACAATCTTCATACTAACGGATCAGAGGGTCGAGCACGACTTTACGAATGCTGCTTAACGTAAAGTCGAATAGTAAACGTTGTCGAGTTTGTATGATGTTTGGAACAGCGCCCGCCCGTTCGCGTATTTGGAACTAAAATTTAGTATGAGGTTTCTCGATCTCGATACGATAACCGTAACGTTACGCAGCTTTCGTAAAGTCGTGCTCGACCCTCTGAAAGGAGGCCAGTGCCCAGTGGTGACTAAATTGGACGAAACTAATGTCAGTTAGACATTTTTACCCTCGTCCCAAAAAGAGGGGTGTTATAGGTTTGACCTGTGTACCTGTGTCTGTCTGTGGCATAATAGCTGCCAAACGGATATTGTACCGATTTCGATGCGGGGTTTTTAATCGAAAGCTAATTTAATCGAGATGGTTCATAAGCTAACTTTCATTAAAATCGGTTAACCCGTTCTTGAAATATTGAATTTTGAAATGACAATGTTGGGGGGTTTTCGACTTTTCTAAGTTGGTTTTCCGTCTTAATTGCAGTAATAATAAAAAGAAAGGCATCGGTTTTTTAAAATAAGTTTTTAAAATATTTTTTCTGCTACAATGCTAACATATTTTGTATCTAATTATACTTAGGTAGCTAGTGGTTTTTAGTAGGTAGTGGTTTTTGTTCGTTTCGACTCATAATTTTTCTCTCTCCATAAAACATTCTCACACTAGTAGGTACGAGTAAATTAAAATGTACGCATTGACGTCTCGCATACATATTAATTGTTCTAAATGTAATGTTTGGTAGAATGAAAAAAAAACCTGCTAGGTATACTGAAAAAAAAAATGTTTTCAGGAAAGTTGTAAAATAAACTTCGGATGCCGCAGTTTATAGCGCGACGCCACAGTACGGAGGAGGCCCCGGGCTCGAATCCCAGTTCGAGAATTTATTTTTCTGATCTTTCTGTATATTTACGTTTCAGTTTAAAATTTGAGAAATAAACCTAACCTAATCTATTCTACGTACTCATATGTGATTTTCAGTTTCGGTTGCAGAAAAAAATTTACAAAAATAATTTCACCAACCATTAGGACCAAGGACGATAAGACCAAGAGGACTGCCAATGTCTATACAATATCACATTCGTATAAAACAATAAACTTTCTGTAGCTAGTTTCACTACGAAGAGGTCTCTGTATACCGTTAATTTCGTATGACACTTAGACCTCTGCTTAACACAATAATAGCGCCATCTATGAGCCCAAAAAAGAACGCGCCTTTGTATAAATATATTGCAGTCCTCTTGGCTTAACGTCCCTGCCAAATGATACATAAAAGCTGTTATTGATAGATAGGTCTGGCGAATAAATCACATTTATGATTTTTATCTATGTATCTAAAGAATATTCTTTCGGCGTTTCGACTGCTTTAATGTACGTTCGTGGACATTAGTTCATATCGAAGAACGGGGTACCAAATACACTCAAGGCCATGAAAACGTCGGATGCAATAATCGTAAATCTCCAAGAGATGCGCCCCCTTTTACACCGCTTTTGACTACATTAGCTATCAAGAGAAACAGTTGTGTTTATTATACCTTACATAAACCGAGTGGGAACATAAGTTTGACATGTAGCGTAGCAACGTAGCGTAGCGTTAAATTCTAATTTAAAAAAAGTCTAAATTTTATTCAGCAAATAGGCAGTGAAATGCTCTTTTACACGTCATTTTTTTTAGTCTACCAGCGCTTTCGGAAAGACCATGATTGCCAAGAAGAATGCGCTGCAAGAAACTTGGCACAAAGTATTTTTTTCTAAAAACAAGTTACATAAACTCTTGTTAGAATACGTAACCACAGATGAATTACACAAAGAAGACTAACTGTATCATTAGAAATAAATATAAAAAAATAGTTTTAGAAACAAACTATGTGACCTCCAACAAAATGGAGCGACGACCTGGTAAAGATCGCGGGGTCGCGGTGGATGCGGAAAGCACAAGACCCGTATGAGTGGAGAGCCTTGGACGAGACCTGTGTCTAGCAGTGGACATCTTTCAGCTGACATACCTACATTACCTACCTGTATATGCCTAATTAACCTTATCTAAAACCCCCTACACGTTTATCTCGGTCAAGGCCCTTAATCTATTAATAGAAAAAAAGTAATTTCTACTTTGTAAATATCCTCCAATCACGCGCCGCATGCACTCCACTTAGCGTGTCTAGCACAAATTGTGTAACTAGCCGTGAAGCGTCCCCGCGCTAGAGCGATGGGACGCGAGAGAGCCCCGTGCTAGCCCGCAGGTCAATGCGATTGCCTGTGACCTGCTTCCGAGGTTACAGGTTACAGGGCAGTGTACTCTGAGCTTTAGAGGAAGCTGAACGTGTTGTATTTTCAAATATTATTCAGTTTCATGTAAAATTTGAAACTCTATCTGAAGGGCAAAAATGTGGTATCGTACCTACTGGAAATTTAATCTCACTAGTAAAGACACGTCAGTCGGAGTATTTACTCAATGATTCTATTATAAGTGCACAGAAGGATTCGGATGTCCGCAGAGAGACCTTGCCATGAAGACAGGCACTAGTAGAATAAAATAGGACCACAAAACTTGGAAACTTAAATCTAACCACTCCGCATTTTCACATTTTCGTTTTGAACTCCCCAAGTTCGTAAAATTTAAAGGTAAACTAAGGTTCTTCTAATAATGTGGCCCGGATCATACATTTTTAGCATTTTCATTTGAAAAAATGTTTACGTTTTAACCATGATCTCAGGATAAATGTTTTCGGTTTTGCCTTTCTCGGTTGTATAGGTCTAATGAAGTGAAAACTTTCTGCTTCCGCAGGTAAAGAGAAGTTGTCGGTGTCGGCATCGGAGCCGGTGCGGCTGGTGCTCGAGAGCGACGGCACGCAGGTCGAGGACGGAGACTACTGGCGCACGCTCCCGCCGAACACCGTGCTGCTGCTGCTGCGGCCCGGCGAGCGCTGGTACCCCACCGGCGTCGACGTCATCAAGGCTGGTTAGTTACCTCTTCAACCAGTAGCACACATCGTAGAGATAGATACCCAGACCAGACCCCACACTAACTCACCTTTCAACCTTTCCAGCGATATCAGCGATCCCAAAGATAGTATGCGAGACGATCCACGCCCTCGAGCTCCACGATGAGACGCCTTCATGGAAGATCATGGACAACAAGGGGCGCGTCACGGTGGTGCTGCACTGGGACCAGCGGCCGCAAGCCTCGCCGGCCGCGCGCTCGCCCTCGCGCCAGGCCAAGCCCGACCGGCGGCCCTCGCTCGTGATCCAGACCTCGCTGGAGCGGCCGCAGCCGCCGCCGCCGCACATCACCGTCGTCAACCACGACGAGCCGGGGCCGGCCGGCGCCGCGCGCGCCCGCCTCGCGCGCTCCGCCGGCTCGCTGGACCACGCGCCGCCCGGCACCGTGCACATCCACACGTCCGAGTGCTCGCAGCCCGCGCCGCCGCCGCACGCCCACCACCACGCGCCGCACGCGCCGCACTCGCCGCGCCCGCCGCCCGACGAGTGCGACTTTCATTGCTGCGCGCTGCACGAGGAGGGCCGCCGCATCGCCGTGCACAAGAGCGTGGCCACCTCGCCCATCCAGGACGCGCAGCCGCGCGCCTCGCCGCAGGGCCGGCCCAAGGGCCACGTGCGGTTCCTGGACGCCGAGGGCGCGCGCCGCGGCGAGCGCGACTCGTCCGAGAGCGAGACCGAGAACACGCTCGTCGAGGACGAGGCCGTCACCTCCGAGAAGTTCCTGCTGCTCATCGACCAGCTGAGCGTCGACCAGAAGCGGCACCTCACCATCAAGGACATCGGCATCATCCTGGAGCGGCTCAGCTCCAAGATCCTCGACGTGGAGCGGCTCGACCGCGAGTCGGAGTCGGACGACTGCTACAACTGGACCATCAAGGCGACGATCCGCGGCGACGCGCTGCGCGAGCTGGGCGTCATCTACAACGGCAACTACTACGCGATCAGCGAGCACCCCGGCTACCGGGACGAGAACGAGGAGGCCGGCGACGAGGCCGAGGAGGAGGAGGAGGAGGACCGGCTCTGATCGGGCCTGTGCGGCGCCGCCGTGCCCGCCGCCGCCGCCGCCGTGCGCCTCGCGCTCTGCCGCGTGGCCGCGCGCTGACCGGCGCGCCGCACGCCCGCCGCCCCGAGCCCGAGACTACACCCGCAGACTGTGTTCGTCGCAGCTGGGGAACTGGTACGTTTGCAGAATGAACGGAACTGAACAGCGAAGTCGCACTGCTCGAGAAGACGTCTGGAAGTGAGTTGAGCGATGACGACACCCGGCAGAGGAGCCGGCCGCCGGGCCGGTGCGCGAGCAGTGCGCGTCGGCAGCCGGAGAGATTCGACTTGCGAGGAGCTCAGAACGAAGCGCACGTCGCGCTGTAAATGTTTAGAGACTATATTATGAAATATTGTCGTAGGCCTGCCTCGAGGCGAAGCCAGGCACGCTGATTACTAATTAATAATAGCGGAATTACATATTGTAAGTAAAACTGACTTCCTATCGAACTCTAAGGTGATTACTGATTACTTATGTGGCGACCGACGCCAGCGGTCGCCTTAGCCGCGGACGGCTCCGCACGACGACAGCACAAATATTCGTTATCCAGATGTCAGGGATATTCCTAGGTAAATAACAAATTATACACGTGTTAGCGAAGATTCAGTTTCGGACGCCCGTTCTGGCATCGCCCCGTGCTCGTCTCCGACGCGGCGCTCTGTTCGTGTAACTTTGGCCTAATGGGAAATAATTTCCGAGTGTTCATAAACGTTTATGTTTGGCCAATATTTGGTTTCCATCCGTACCGTGACAAAGTTATCATTATTAAATTATAATTGTTTCCTAATGGCGCGTGCAGAAAATAAATTACCTAATAATTAATTATCGACCATCGATTTCATATAGTTTTTCCACCGCGATCTATTATGATAGGTAAAGCCAGTATCGTATTGTTCAAAAAAAAATCTTTACAGGTGTTAAAAACTGTCTGTGGTAAAAAAACTTGCGTTAGGTTTTACAGAGTAGAATAAATTATTTGATGAGTGCGTGTGGTGAATGTCTTGAGCTATTGCAGTAAGGAGCCGGGATCTGGCTCGAGTGGACACGACGTCTTGTTGGGGCGCCCTTAGCCACGACGCATATAGCAGTAGTCGCTGCACGACGCAAGTTAAATTCTATCCCATTCTATGAACTATCGCAAGACTTGCATGTAAGGCCGTGGACAAGATGCTAGGGACTGGCGGGGCGGTGAGCGGAGTGACGAGGGATTTCTCTGTTCATTGCACGATCGCGACGCTCCCAGCACCGCGGTTACCTGGCAACATACGCAATGCACTAGAAAATCCCCCGCCACCCCTCTAGCCATTGGCGTTCAATCCACGGCCTTAGAGCGAAATATAATTTTGTTGGTATGTGTGTCACCTGTCCTGTATGCGTGTTGGTTGAGGAGTCCGCGGCGCCAGCGCTGCGCCCCGGGCCCGGGCTCCGGGCGTCAGCCGGGGCGAGCTAGACGAGTTTCAGAGAGAGCACATAACACTTTGTACAATAGATATATTAAATTATAATTAATAAACTAAATGATGTTTAAAAGGTTGTAACTAAAGATACGAATATACCGACAGCATCTCTTCATCGTGCCAAAGGGGTATTGGTAGTCGTAAGTTGATTCTTGTACTTATTAGCTCTATCGTACCGTAGTCTTATTGTATAATGTTTTTAATTTTTGTATAGTACTGAAAAGTGAATAGTTCACTCACTTATGTACATGATATTGGTATAAATGAGGTTCAATAAGATTCACGCCCGCGAGGGTTCGTAACTTGTATAGCTACTTAAGATGTAACGTTAACAATTACTATCATTATTAATTATTATGATTACTGAATACGTGCGCGAGAACCTGCACTTGTGTGTGATGAGGCAAAGTTCAGCTGAACGTCTAGCGCGCGCGCCTTGTTCTCGCTTGTCGCTTATGATTGAGTCGGCGAAGGACGCATTGAGCGATCACCGACAAAAAGTCACCCGTGCTAGCCCCCCTTAGCGTTCGAGGCGACAACGGTCGATGTATGGGCGCCGAGTGATCGTGCGATGTTACTTTATAGAGTGGGTACGCGCCGGTTTGTTGATTGATATTCTGTTGAGAGCTGAAAACTTTGAGAATCTATTTAAATCAGTGCCCTAAGCACGACTTGTCGAATCCTGCGTCACGTAAAATCGAATAGTAAACTATAACGAGATTGTATGACGTTTGGAACAGCGCCCGCCCGTGAGCGTATTTGGAACTAAAATTTAGTATGAGATTTCTCGATCTCGATACGATAACCGTAACGTAACGCAGGATTCGACAAGTCGTGCTTAGGGCACTGTTAAATTACAATCGGTTTTGTTATTTGCTGAGTAAAATGACGTCTATCATGTTATCAGGACAAAGTATTTAATGTCTAAAACGTGTAGATTATCGTAGACTAGTTACCATGCAGTGTTTTGGTTGGTTGAACCTTTTTTGGATGAATCCACGGAAACTCTTTAGTTTTATTTTAAGGTTTGATATTGTGATTGTATTAAATTAATTTCAAATTAAGTGATTGCTCGCTGTTACGATAGAAAATTATGAATTTGTTAAGTACATGTTATAATATGTGTTACTTTATTAATTCCAAAATATCTTTACTATTTGCTTCGCAGTAAGCACTTGTTCCTAATTTTAATGGGACATGGTGATTGGTGAAACCAATAACATTTTATTTTTGGTCTGATACTTTGACATACCTTAGTAAGTAATGCGCAAATATAATAATAAATATAATGATTTATTATGATTGTTCGATTTGGCCGCATGTTCAATTTCAAAAACTCGTCATTGGAGACAACAGAGCGGACGTTGAAGCGAGTTGAAATAATTATAACTATTATGTATCCTAATAATATTCTCTGCTCTAACATTATGATGGTGACTGTACAAGTCGAACCGAATCAATGTCTGCTGGGTCGTCTACCTTTACCGATTCTTAATATTAACCAGATCAACTTATTTTGTATTTGCATTTATAGCATGCATTCCATGCAGAGTTTATTATTCGCTGCAACTTGACTTACAATTGCTCTACCTCTGACCTCCTTCCTTTTGCGTCGATAGCTTTTATTATCGTGTCATGAATGCTCCAGTATAATATAAGGGCGGCGAACGCGCGCGCGCGCCGCGAGCCGTCCGCCGAACAGTTGCACGGGCCGCGCGGCGCGCGCGCCGGCCGTCGTTAGCATAGGTGCGGTGAAGTTTGCGATCATGCGTTATTCCTCTTTCGATTTGAATGTTTAGTCGTGGTTCGTTTGTACAGCTAATGACGAATCTATGGTGTTACGGTCCGTTACGCACATTATATTAATAGCTAGTTAAAACATTCCGTTTTAAATATTTTTTATGTGTATAGGAGTAATAATGATATTGAAAATGGTTTATAGCCGCTCGCGTTTCACATTTGCGGCGAATTTAAATGCGACTGAGAAATTAAATTGCAGATGTTTAATTATGTGAACGTTGGGTGATAAAGCGAGCAATCGTGCGAGAATATTGAGTGCCCTGAGACAGCCAATAATATAATGAAAGATTAAGAATGAGATCTAATTTCGGTTGATGCCGATCGCGCAATAAGTTTATTGACTTTTTGTAAAGCCTTAAGATAAGGTGGATGCGGCTGGCACGAGTCGTGTTGAGTGCCGTGCCAGTCGGTGGGTTAATTTCTCGGTCGCGGCGCGGGGCGTGGTTCCAGCGACGAGCGGCGCACGCGCGGCACCCGCGCCCCGACGCGCGCCGCTCGCGCGCTGAGCGTCGTCCGCGCCCTTGCCTTAGTTAAATCACTCGTCGATATTTTGACTGAAATTATAATTAAGCAATCACCGACAACTGTTGAACGCGGGAGTTACTGTCGAGTTGTCCATCAGCCGGTCGAGCGACACGTAACCTGTGAACTGGGCAGACTATTGTAATAAAATAAACCGTTACTCGTACATAAGTACACGTTATTCGAATATACATAACGTTTAGAAATAATGATACCTAATGTAACGATAACGACACAGATTTTCGTAAAAGACTTTCCGTTTTCTAAGATCGTTTTTATAAAGGGATTCCTAATAGTGTTCCTCGCCAGAGGCGCCGCCGACCCGCGGCGAATACGAATACGTAAAATATTGAATGTTAGCACATAATGACCATGTAACCAATAGGCCGTGTAGCACCTAGGGGAAATAAGTATTGTCGATCCCACGTGCCGAAATCCATTTTTTATAAATGTCTGGAGCAGTTTGCTATGTATTACGCAAACCCTATTACGTAAGTTTTACTTAAGTACTTAAATGTCATTTGAAACCACTAATCCGTGACATGAAGTAAATGATCAGTTAGGTAGTTTATTGATACTTCTCACCGACAGAGAATCGTCTCTACGTTGTGTAGAGCGAGGGTACTTAATAATTCAATTGAATGTACCATATTTCTGTAAATTCTTTAGTACCTAAACTTAAACAAATAGCCTTGGAATTCTCCGTCATTTTACTATTTGCGAAATACATAGCAAACAGTTTGTACCTTAAGTGGTTTGTTCAAGTGCCAATGTCCGTTGGCGTGGTCAGTCCGCGCGTTCCTCACAGTTGTACCGAAACGATCAACCCCTGCACCATCAATATTCATGTATTATTTTATTACTTTTCAATCTAAGTCGATTCAAATTGAAGTCTCTGGGTATTGGAGATTCAGGCATGTATTCTAGCTCACACTCACCGTATATTTAATGCAAATTAACGTCATTAATGTAAGTTTTATATCGGTAAAGCACACAGAGACTTCAAGCGCTGTAAGCCTGTAACATAGCGATGGCTGGGGCAGTCAGCACCGGAAGTAGAGCTGTAGAAATTAGCATCTGAAAACGGGGTTGGAGGGAACTCTATTTTATTTGGAGGGAGCGATTATTGTCGTATCATTAGCGGTCCCTTTTCCATAGAAACATTCTTGACTGTTTACTCCCAAGTTTTTGATCCTAGATCACAATGATTTTTACAAGTAAGATCAATATTATCAATATCTTGTGTCTGTCTGTTTTGCTTTTTTAACAGACTTCAAAAAGAGGAGGTTATCGATTCGACACGAATGTATGTACTGTTGTTTGTTATTTTCGTATAAGTGCTAGGTTACTTCAATAGACCATATACAAATCTGGCAAGAATAAATGCAAAAATCGAAACAGTCCAACACCTATTCAGTTTTCAAAAGTTCATTACAATTCCGGTCGTACGGTGGTAGGACCTTGTGAGAGGTCCGTCCGGATCGCTACCACCATCTTACTCGCTAATCCTGCCGCTAAGCAGCAGTGCTTGCACTGTTGTGTTCCGGTGTGGAGAGTAAGACAGCCGGTTTAATTACGGGCATAAGAGGCATTTCATCTTAGCTCTCTGGGTTGGCAACGCATCTGCAAACCCCCGGGGTTGCGGGTGTCTATGGGCAGTGGTGATCACTTACCATCAGGTGGCTCACTAGCTCGTTTGCCTTCCATGTCGAATAAAAAAAAAGCTATTGATCAAGTTTTGGAGGAGGAGACAGTCGAGAAAGAGTTGAGTTTTTTACTTAGGAGCTAATCGGAGCTGTAGTTGTTCTTATCGCACTAATTCTGGTCCCCGCCTACGTCAGCGAGACAGAAATACTGATTTAGGATTCATAAATGTGAAAAAGGGATGCTAATGTTACCTCTTAGGGCTACGCCACACAGCGCGCTCACCTCCCGCCAGTGGTATGGCATTGAAATAGAAATAGAAATAGAAAAATATTTATTCAACGTACATAAGTGACAAGTATAATAAAAAACAATTAAAGAAGTAAACAAAGACGTTGAACAGGATCCCTCTCAGCAGCAGATTGCAGGCCCCTATTTTACCAACTTTACAATTGTCAGTTTTCAATGACAATTCGAACTAAATTTCTTTGCCAATATGAAGCGCGCTAAAACAAAAGCTCTTCAATTAGGCAATTGACACCAAATCGTCATTGAAAACTGACATTTGTAAAGTTGGTTGAAATAGGGGGCCAGGAGGCACAGCCTTTAGTTCTGGTGCTGACTGCTGCGCCTGCACCGCGAGCCGGGTTGGACCTGTCTCGTCGGCGCCCGCGCATGGCCGCGGCTTGCGCTGTCCGACACTTATTTTTGTACCCGGATACAAAGCCCAAGGCAGTTCCAGTTTGTGTTTGTACTAAAACGACGTAAGTATCCGTGAAAACTTCACTGCCAATAATTTAAAATAAAAATATTGGAAACGATTTTATGACTTTCATTTCGCTAATGTAATACCTAAAAGTACCTTTTGAAAGTTTATCCGAGTCACAATGTTCTAAGAAGATTCTAAGATAATTTATGTGTCTGAAATAAGAATTTAAAGGTCAAATAAGAACTTCGAAGACTTATATTTCCAGTAGATAGTTAACAGGATTATTAGGTAAATATCTAACATCCCATGAAAACTATTCCTATTGCGCATGAAAAAAATATGTTGCAGCATTAATAAAGAGAGTCGAACTTAACTATTGTTTGTCAGGTACCTACATGTTTAATTAATGTAGTAAAAAGTTTGAATTAATGATGTGCAAGTTGCGGAAAGTTTCCAAAAAGCTGGAAAATATTTATTTATTTATTTTCGGAGAACCAATAGCTACAAATTCCAGAGTAGGTTATTTCTATAGTAGCATTGAAGCCAATTACAGGATCTCACAACTAGAAACAAATTGCATACAATTAAAAAAAAAGAATACGCACAAATGATCGCACAGATGCACAACGAAACGTGGACAAAAAATGATAGCAAAACTCATTCCCAACACAGCAAAAATAGAATAGAATTAATAAAACAGCAGTACCTAACCACCCGATACAGCACGCTCACTCAAACCACCTCCCCGCCAGTCGCCGCCTCACCGTAGAAAGATTACAATTGAATACATCGATATCCAGCTCCTCCGCCACATCATTCAGACTACGACAAGCTCGCCTCAAAAAACTGTTTTTCCTGTATTTGGTTGCACTAAACTTAAGTGAAATATCTCGAAAAATTCTTGAAAATTTCGTAGAAATATAAGAAATTTCCGTTTTAAATATCGGAGACTTTCAAAATCCCATACAAAAAAATGTGAGAAATTTCTGAAACTTGCCTTCGTGGAAAATTTCGCAATTTTGGAAAGTTTCCGACGGCACATCGGGCCCCTGTTTCACCAACTTTACAAGTGTCAGTTTTCAGTGACAATTCGGTGTCAACTGCTGACTTGAAGAGCATTTGTTTTGGCGCTCTCCATATTGTCAAGGAAATGTAGTTCAAATTGTCATATAAAACTGACAATTGTAAAGATGGTGAAATGGGGGCCAGGTAGTTGGAATCAATTTTGGTACCATATTATATGTATTATAAGGGTTAAAACCACAGAACTAATAAAACAACGATAGAAGTGGCGTGGTCACGTGACCATGTGGCTGCTCTTGACGCGTACGCCGCGCCACAAGTGTGCGAATTGTGACTCAGTATTGCTCGTGATACATTTGTAGGTTATTTATCATGAGCTTTTCGGTGAAGGAAAACATCGTGAGGAAACCTGCACACTCCTGCGAAGCAACTCAATGATGTGTGTGAAGTTCCCGATCCGAACTGTTCCCGCGTGGGAACTATAGCCCAAGCCCTCTCAGGCTCATTCAGCTTTCACCTGCTTTTATTCTGGAGAAGAAGCTTGTGCCCAGCAGTGGGACGTAAGGTAGGTATAGTGCTTTTGCGTGTGTGTTAGTATTAATAGCAAGTGGAGAAAGACATTTATAGCCTCTTTTACTTAGTTGTGCGCTTAAAACAAACCTACAAAATATCCCTTCACGACTTATTGCGACTACAGACTCGAGTGCTCGTTCGTGCTTCACGGTCCCCCCCCCCCCTCACTGCAAGCAAGAATAACTAGCACCCTCCAAGATCAAGTGGAAACGCCGACGTCTTCAGATACTCTGCAGAAATATGCGAATGACTGGAGTTAATAAAGTCTTGCTTTCATGATAAATGTCTCCTTTTCTTTCTACCCAGAGTAGGAAAGAGATACGAGGGGCGGCTGATAAGTAATCTCCTTGGTCAGAAATTATACAAAAATAATGCTGGCTGGTATGGATTTATATTCGTTTGTTATTCTATTTTCAAAATGTATTTAATTCATTTGTTTATTGCATCACGTTTATTTGTCTCCTACAATTGTTTCAAACATGTCGGTAGAAAAAGTGAAAATGGATAAAATCGAGCAGCGTGCGGTGATTAAGTTTTTGACTAAAGAAGGAAATACGCCTTCGGAGATCAGACAGCGTATGTTACGTGTGTTTGGCAGTTCGTGTTCTTCCGAATTTGTTATAAAGTTTTGGTTTTGGTAGCAGTTTAAGTTAGGTCGTGAGAGCCTGGAAGATGATCCTCGTAGCTGAAGACCAGTTTCGGCCGTCACCGATGAAAATGTAGCCAGGGTGAAAATAAATATATTAGAGCACCGACGAGTGAAGCAGTGGGAGATAGCTAGAGATGTGGGCGTCAGTAAAGAGCGAGTCAATGAAATAATTCATGAGCATTTGAACATGTCCAAGGTTAGTGCACGTTGGGTCCCCAGAATGTTGACTGCATTTGACATGGAGAGGCGTGTCAAATGTTGCGAAGAGTTTGTGGACATGAGTCGAGGGAAAGAGGAAGAAATAATTTCTAGAATTGTAACATGTGATGAGACTTGGATTCGACAATGGGACCCGGAAAGTAAGCAAGAGTCGTTACAGTGGAAATTTAAGGATGAGAAGCCGCCTCGGAAATTCAAGGTCTGTCCATCGGCAGGTAAACTTATGGCTACAATCTTTTGGGACACAGAAGGGATTTTGCTCATAGATTATTAACCGAAGAAAACTACAATGAATGCTGATTATTACTCAAACTTACTATATCAACTAAGAGAGACAATAAAAGAAAAACGACGAGGTAAACTAAGCAAAGGAATTCTGATTTTGCACGATAACGCACCAGTGCATACCGCCCGCACAACGAAGCTAGCAATTAAAGACAATGGCTTCGAAACCATTGACCACCCCCCTTATAGTCCAGATTTAGCCCCCTGTGACTATTTTCTGTTTAGACTTCTCAAGAAAGACCTCAAGGGATGAAGGTTTATGACCGATGACGAAATGAAGGCTGCGGTTACTGACTTTTTTGACGACAAACCGAAAGATTTTTTTTATGGTTTAAATTCAATATTTGAAAATTTTAATTAGTGCATTTTACTAGCAGGGGACTAAATAGAAAAATAGAAAAAAATTAGCCACGACAGTCTTTTGTTTCATTGTTAGGTAGATTACTTTTCAGCCGCCCCTCGTAGATTGAAGGAATAACGAGAAAATGGCAAAAGTGCGGCTATCTAGTTCTGAATATCAGTTTATTTTTACCCGACTGCCCAAGGAAGGTTATAAATGCTTTTCAAGCATATGTATGTACTTATGTATTGTATGTTTAATTCTTTGGCAGGCTCTACTGAGGGTTGAGCACGACTTTACGAATGCTGCGTAACGTAAAATCGAATAGTAAACGTTGCCGAGTTTGTATGTCGTTTGGAACAGCGCCCGCCCGTAAGCGTATTTGGAACTAAAATTTAGTATGAGGTTTCTCGATCTCGATACGATAACCGTAACGTTACGCAGCATTCGTAAAGTCGTGCTCGACGCTCAGCCAAAATCATTTGACGGGTTTCGACGTATGAGGTGTTATTGAATTCGTCTGTTGTGTGGGAGTGTCATTAGGACATAATATTGTTTCCCAGAATTGCAGTGGAATTTTCTGTTTTTAACTTTGAATTGTTATTTTTATAAAATATTCAGCGATGACTCCAAAGAAAAACCGAAAGTCAATTAGAACTTTTCATTTAAGACATTCAAGTTTAAAATTTCACTCAGTTGAAATTTGCTGCGGGCGGAATATGATAAGTATGATAATTTAGCCTAATTCTCCTAATTTTAGTCTTCTGGCTATTTTACCAACTTTACAATGTCAGTTTTCAATGACAATTCGGAGTCACCTGCTGACTTGAAGAGCTTTTGTTTTAGCGCGCTTCATATTGTCAAAGAAATGTAGTTCGAATTGTCATTGTAAACTGACAATCGTAAAGATGGTGACATAGGGACCTGGTTTTAATCTAGTGGCTCGGTTAAATAATTATATGTTTTAGTGAAATACGGATCAGTCACGTATAAGTCGAGTATAGCCCGACATGTTTCGGACTAATTCGTAGTCCTTCGTTTTATCTCACTATGATTGAGTCTCACGGTAGTTTCATGTTATAATTATTCTATTTGGGGACACCTGTCTTACATGTTACGTAATCGTTATGGATTGAATTTCTGTAAGTAGGTACTGTATGAGTTGAATGCTTAATGTGATTCTCGTGTTTTTTTCTTATGCATTAAAAAACTTCGTTATTATTTTAATATTTATTATAGAAAAAAAACATCGTAGAAAAGTAATCATCTACTTCTGAGCAATGTCCTATGACAATTTTACACTCGCTAAGCCGGCGAGTTACTTTTTTTACCGACTTCAATGGTATGGTAGAATGGATCAGTCGACGTCGATCGATAGTTTCTACTAGAACACACCAATTGATCGATGTCGATCGACACCACCGATCAACATGGACCAATTTAATTAGTATATCCGTCGTTCAGCCAAAGCTACAATCGATTAACAACCTAAGGGTATATAAAATTCGGAGTCTGTGTGTTTTGCGTCTTTGATTTTATGCGTCTAAGCAGTTGCGTGACCCATGATATTATAATAAAAAATGTAGATTGATTGTGGTGCCTATTAGTGGAGCGTAAAATCGTCCCACGCGAATTACGTAGCCCGATTAACTTAACTCTGCATTTCGCGCACATTTTTCTCGGCATCAGCGAGCCTATTTAATTTATCCGCATTATAATTTTGTTTAGGCAGGACTGAGCTCAGGTGCGCTAATTAGCTTTTAGTTTTACGCTGCCATTTTTTAATCGCAGGGCACCTGTCTACGTTGTTTATTGTAATAGCATCGTGCGTGACTATCCAGTGGGGCACCAGCAAGCTAATTGTCTAACTCACTCGGAATCGGCATTCGGACGAAATGGATCGTGATTCCTAACGCCTCGAAAGATTGCTTTCGTGTAACAAAAGGATTTCGATACCGTTACATGCCAAAATCATTCGTTCAATTGGCTTCAATAATGCCTCGGCATCGCTTTCGATTGTCATTGCCTTACGCGATACAATTTGTTTCATTTTCAAAGCGAGCTCGGCTTTAAACTGTCACAATGAACGCGATTGTGATTCTGACCGAGTTACACAATAAACCCCCTTTGGAGCAAAATGCACAAAATGCAAAATGACACTACACGCAAAATGGCAAGATCAACAATACGCACAATGTACAGTCAGGAGCAAAAGTTGCTAAGCAACCGAAGCGGTCACAATGATCTGCACAAGCTCTTATGTATATAACAATAGAGCCGTGCTTAGATCATTGCGACCGCTTCGGTTGCTTAGCAACTTTTGCTGCTGACTGTGCATGTATGCGTTGTGTACATTTTGCTTGTAAATTTTAGCAAAAGCGAATGAGCCTGCCGGACAAGGAACGTGTTAATAGAACATTGTGAAATTATTATTTTTTTATCTATTCGACCGTTGTATATTAAAAACGCAGCTCGTCTAGACGGGGTTGCCGTGTGAGCAGTTCTGCAGGCGCTGCAGCGCGCGCTTCTCCGCGGCCGTCATCTTGTCCAGCACGGCCTGCATCTCCGGCCAGGGCTCGTACCGCTGGTTGATTATTATGATCTTGTGCACCTTCGGGTTGCGCAGGTCCGTCGTGCGCGAGATACTGTCCAGGTTGTGCGTCGTGAACACCACGTCCACCTGCGCATGTTTAGGTGTATTACAGCTGGGATGCACTGAAATTAGAACTACTGCTTGCTAGGATAAAGCCAAAAGGTAATTGTACAGAAATAATAATACTTCGTTGACACACTTGGAGTAAAAGGTAAATCAATAAAAATCTGATACATTTTCTCTATTGCTAATATTATTTCCTTTTGAGGTGCGGAACCCTAAAAAACGGTCAAATTCGCGATAAGCATGGGTATGTTAAGCCTTTAGGCTTCTGAACCCATATTAGAATAAGTACTTATAATATGTAACTACTATTACAGGTATGATCTGTAAAATGTCCGCCAGCATAATTAGGTAAGTACATCAACTTTGGCGCCATCTACTAAATAAAGACTCGTTTTTAGGAAACGGGAGTGTTTCGTTTAGTTACCTACTGTTTGATTTGTCAGACGTACCATTATAAGGACAGCCTATAAACCAATAGTCATCCGACGAAGCCGTCTAGACAGGGCAATCGTGCGGGGTGTGCGGGGTGTGCGGGTCGAGAGCGACGTGCGGGTAGATAGAACCCCAGTTGCATACGCCGCCGCTGCCCGTTTTTGTTAGCAACTAGGAAGACGGCTGCTGCGGTGTCAGCATTTAGGTACTCAAACATCAAAGTCGTCGGACCACTGTTATAAATTATAATCTCTTTACACTGTGATACTTATAGAGAGCTTACCTTGTGCACAGAAGCCCACAAAAAGGCGGCAAACACCAAGCTTATCACAACTGCAGTGCAGACGGCCAGAGGGATGATCTCCCAGTACACGCGCAACGCGTAGCCCAGCTTCAGTTTGTTGCAGATGGGAATGTCGTACTGTGTCGGAGGGATGAAGTCCGAGTAGCCGCGCGCGGGCGCTCCCGTGAGCCCCCTGCCCGCCAGCGCCGCCACGCGCAGCGCCGGCGGCGCCCGCGCCCACAGGTGCGCCGTCACATAACTCAGAGGTCGTGCGAACTTAGACAACATACCTAATATACCTGTAAAATAATGTAAATTCTTAAACGGTTCCGGTTTGTTACGACATAGTAGTGTCAATTTTGACAGGTTCGACGTTTGAACGGCTTGCTTTTACTTAGTTTTTTTATGGTTTTTAATGGCGATTGTGTGTGGGATTATTTTTCATTAAATTTACGAAATTTACGACAAACAAAAATTTCAAGATAATTACTTAATTGCTTCAATTAACTATGTTTAATTTTGATATTGTTGATAAAGAAACATATCATTTACGTTTACTTACTGGCTGGCTGAAGCGACGAAACTGACGAAAGAACCCGATTGAATATTGATTAATAAATGAAATTCAAAAGTCAAACGCATTTTTAAACATAAAATAAAATTAAGTTTAAGCGCAATCATTTTGACATTTTTTCAGGCAATTTCGAGGGCAAAATGGAAATAATTTTGCACAATGATGCCCGCTATCGATAGATTTAAAATATATTTTTAAAAATCTAAGGTACATTAGTGTAGTTGACGTTATTGTTATATTATAGTTAGGAATTCCAGGGTTACGCTGCGTGCGTTAGGGTTGTGTGTGATTGTCAATTATTGGCAGGCGCCGCCGGGCCGAGGCAGTGGCATGCCCCTGCGCACCCCGCGCCGCCGCATCTCGCCGCGCACCGTCAGACGGTATCGGGCGATCCGGAACTTCTTTCGGAAAACGCTCGGTGAGGACATTCATTTAATACGCAGTCACGCACTGCAAGGTTCATACATCTGTACATACATCACATACATACAAATAAAAATGAGATAGGGTGAACAAAATGCGTCTAACTGCCGTGCCTGAACATAGTGTTTTCGGTGAAAGGTCACACAACCGCGCCTTGTAGCTGTATTACTATACAGCAGTTAGACGCATTTTGTTCACCCTATCTCATTTTTATTTGTTAACAATGACTTATGTCCCCTGTCGACAGCACACAGTCACGCCGCAATTCATTTTCAGGCAGCGTCGCATCGCAGCCGGACATCAATATAAATTCCAGTATAGCTGTCAACGTGACTCACTTGAAACACAAGATAGTAGGAATTGAACATCAGCTCGATGAAGTCAGTAAGCATTGCCGCGAGTTAGCCAGCATCGACAATATTTCCAAAGGAACCATAGCCAACTCTGTCACAACTGAGGACAATAGAGCGAGTACTGCCCACACAGAAAGAGATCAGTCTCAACAGTCGGTCGATACTGAAGCCAAAGTACTGTATAAAACTTCAGGAAGTCAATTTGAAAAACTAGATGACAATGACACCCTGCCCAAGTTGCATAATGAATGTAGCGACACGCATCGACGGTCAGCGGACAACATGAGTTTCGAGGTGTACGCGAGTCACATTTCTAAAGTCGGTAAGAAAAAGAATAAGCGTGATATTAACTATGACATTAATTATGGTGAAGTCAGTCCAAACTCACGCAAGAAAAGAATGCAACCGGACCTCAAGGAGTCTCAGCCCTTTTACTCCAGCAGTTCCCACACGGATGACACGCCCAGAGCTGAGCACCTTCTCACGCCGTCGGACTACCCAGTCCAGAATCACGGCAGAAAGGAATCCTGGATGGAGGATCAATTTGTCAGCCGATCCCCTACTCGTAGTCGATCCCCTCCACGGCATGAGGAACCGGATACAAGACATAAAGACAGGACCCCGCGCAATAAGTCAAAGAGCCCTCCCAGAACCCGAGAGATCAAACACGGAAAAAGCAAACGGCACAAATCGGTCTGCCTCGAGTTAGATCAAGACTATATTGCGGATATAATAAAACGGCAGTACAAACCTATGACGTTATTTGGCCGAAGAGAGTCGGATTTTAGCCAAATGTCTACACCCGTGTGCCGTGACCAAGATGCGTATGGAGTACCGGAAAACGTGGTGGACAATATCGAGCCGTGCTCGTGCTGCGCGCGCGAGACGACACGCTGCCGGCACGGCTGCCGCGCCGACGTCGGCGACCTGCACAGCCTGTGCGACGCGCGTGCCTACACCTCGCGCCGTCGCGCCCGCTCCAAGCATCGCCGCCACTATGAGGACCCCTATAACGACACCAATCTCTATGATGTCGTCCCGGTCAAAGAGAGGTCCAGTCCTAAGTCTAGAAGAAAATTTGTCGAAGACATGACGCACTACGAAACCTACAGAGAAGTTCCGCCGTCGCCGAAATCGCAAAGACCTCGCTTAAACCTTCGAGCGCAGAAGTACGACTACGAGGACTATACTATGCGTAAAGCGCGGAGGAGACGGTCGTCGCCGTACCAGCAGCGAAGACGACGCGACGACGACTTCAGTGATGACTCGTCAGAAGGAAACGGAATCAGCGATATCTATCCAAAATTACCAACTCATACTACTAAAAATGCTCAAGTACAGGAGGACATGGGGACGATAAGTAATTTTCAGCATTGCGCGTACGCGATCAAAACCAACACTAACTTGGACAATGCGTTGAAAAAAACACAGGAAATCGACTTTAGCGTTGATAAAACCGACAAAGCGTTGTGCGAAATAAAAGACATCCTTCAAAATTTTCTTCAAGAAATTAAGAGAGACGCCACCGGTTCCAATTGCGATAAAGCGAGCGTGGTGGGTGACAGAACAAGCGACAAACCACAAGAAGAATGCCAACAGGACGCTGTGAAAGTCACCACGAGCGTCATCCAGGGCAGCGCGCACAACGGGTTCAACAACTTCGGCGCCGGCGCAGGGCAGTGCAGCGTGCCGTACCTGCCCGGCTTCGGCAGCCCGTGCTGCTACCCGCTGATGCCCGTCTGCCCCGTCAACTGCGTGCAGAGCGGCTTCGTCATACCCAGCACCAGCTTCACCTGCCAGAACTGCGCAAGCCAGAAGGAAAATAATTTCACCTGCACAAAAGAAAACAATACTTTCGAGGACGATACTTCGAAAAAACAGAGTGAAACCGAAGATCTTATAAGGGAGATATACAAGTACGTCGCTCAAATTCCTAGTCCTGCTAAAAAGGAGTCTTCCGGAACCAGTAAAGCTTACTCTCCGAGAGAGACCGTGCCAGCTGACTTTAAGATACTGACGTCGCGGAGCGCCGGCAAGAGCTCGCAGGCCTCCAAGCTGGACGCCAACGTGGGCACGCCGCCGCTCAAGTGCTACTCCAAGAGCTGCGAGGCGCTCGGCCCGCGCCTCTCCGACAACTACTACTCGCGCACCAACGCCAGCTTCTCCGACACCATACTTGAGAAAATGAGCTTAGAAGTCACGTCTCGCTCTAAGACTCCATCTGAAGCAAGCGAACCCCACGTAGAGGAAAAAGTAATTCAGCTCCTGTTATCAGCTCTGGCTTGAAATGTCTGTTTTCCGAAAATGTCTGCCTTCCAAAGTATAATATCAGCACGTCTGTTGTACAATGTCCGCTTCTTAAAATGTCAGCTTCTTATATCTGTCTCCAAGAATGTTTGCTTTCCAGTAAATCATTATTCTCAAAATATCTGCAATCTCAAAATGTCAAAGTCCTAAAATTTATCGTATCCAGCAAAAATGATCATGCCTACGTTGAATCTAGTCTAATCTATGCTTTAGGCAAAACAAAAACAAAACAGTAGATTTCATGAAAATACGAAGTTACCTAATAAAAGGCGTAACTTATGGTGTACCTAATAATCTGATTAAGAATATAAACATTATGCATACTTCTGAGACTGTACAGATTTTAAATTGAAGGCATTTTGATAAAAATGACATCGTGAGAATGGAGACGTTTTGAGAAATGAACATATTAGAAAAACAGGCATTTGAGGCCTGAGCCCTGTGAACATTGCAATTTGTTATTATTGACAAAACGAACTCTAAATATTTAATATACTTTTTTCCTTACAGAGAAAGAAAAGCAAATTTGCCAACGTTATGCGCTCGTTTGGATTGCTTAAGAAACGCAAGAAGAACAAAGACGTCATAGTGGAACTCAGCGAGAGCGAAAAAACAATCGAAGTAGACGTGCTGCCCAGACACGGGAGTCCACCTTTCAGGCAGGAAATTTCGAACTACATGATGTACGGGCAAGAATATTACCAGCCGCCCCCCGCACCGCCCCTCGGCCCGCACCGACACCCGCGGGCCCGCTCCCCTCGTTACGATTACCGATATCCTCCAACTCCGTACGATCCTCGAATGGCAGGATTTTCCAACACAGGGCCTATGAATGACATGTACGATCCATACCGTGAGCGCCAGCACGATACGCCTCCGTATTACCCCGGCATGCACCCCCAAGCGTCAGCGCCTCCCTACTCGAGCTCCTACGAACACCAATGCCCTCACAATCTGCAGTCGCAAGTTCCTCTGTGCCTCAAGGAAATCGAAGTCAGAAGCACGGGAACGCAGAGTGAAAGAAAAATGCCTTTCTTTAAGAAGTTCTCCCAGAAAAAGAAGCAGTCTTCCACCGTCATAATGCAAGAGGAGCCGAAGACCGCACCCGCCCGCCCCGCGCAGGGCACCCAGAGTAAGCCGAAAATGTTCAGCTGGAAGCAAGCGAAGACTCTCAAAACCGGGTATCCGGATCTGGAGCCGCTTCAATACTCTTTGAATGCTCAGAAAAAACTGGCAGAAGGTGACAGCAAATTGCGTGACGCGTTGCTCAGTAAACTGCTGAAGAGGAAGAATCCGTTCTCCAAGAAGCAGATGCTGGTGCGGACGCTGCTGGGCGGCAAGCCGGAGGTGGGCGTGGGCGGCTGGGGCGCCGTGCCCTCCGCGCTGCTCAAGAACGGGAACCTGCGCGCGCCCAAGATGTTCTTGTGACCTGTTGATGCTGTCGTAAAATGTACTGTGCAAATTCATGTGTTCCTGAAATTATATGTGAATTGTCTTTTTTGAAAATGTTTACACGACTGTTCATGAATGCATACTTACGTAAAAAATACTCGATCCTTATTTACTACCCTTTCATAGGTGGACAACTTAACCTTCCACGCCCGGGCGGTAGGATGCCAAATAAAAGGGAGTGAAGACAAAACAAAATGCGCGCAACAATAAACAAAACAACACTACCGAATTGTCCTTTTCCCTAAAAATGCAGTCCCTTAGATAAGGTGCTTTTTCTCTGTGTAATTTCCCCGTTTCGTAGCTTCCGATCAAAAAACGCGTCCAGTTCGTTCATCCCACAGAGGAATAATATGATTTATCCGTTTAGGAGCTACGATGTCACGTACATACACAGATCCACAGCAAACTTATAACATGTACCCTCTTTTGCATTGGGGGTTAAAGAGACGTTGTTAGTCGAAACCATCGCTTGATCCAGACTCGTATTTGTGGTAAGATGACATTTTTAGTTCCGATGCGGTAGTCGGCAAGCACAGCTGCTTAGCGGCAGGATTATTGGTGGTAGCGTACCGGAAGGGCCGTGCAAAATACGAGCGTAAATACCGGCTATCAGATCCAAAATCAGAATGTGTAATACAGACCTACTCCCAGCCTATTCTAACGATGTAAACCGATTATTGCAGAGGCCCGAGTACGAATATTCGAAACCTGCGTCACGTAAAATCGAATAGTAAAACGTTATCGAGTTTGTATGACGTTTGCAACAGCGCCCGACCGTGAGCGTATTTGGAACAAAAATTTAGTATGAGGTTTCTCGATCTCGATACGATAACCGCAGCGTTACGCAGGATTCGAAAACTCGTGCTCGACCCTCAGCCAAATCCAAAAAGGTAGAACATACCACTGTATGTCTTAGGGCACTCCCTAAGCACGACTTGTCGAATCCTGCGTTACGTTACGGTTATCGTATCGAGATCGAGAAATCTCATACAAAATTTTAGTTCCAAATACGCTCACGGGCGGGCGCTGTTCCAAACGTCATACAAACTCGTTATAGTTTACTATTCGATTTTACGTGACGCAGGATTCGACAAGTCGTGCTTAGGGCACTGGTCGTTGCGAATAGGAACTGTGACACTGGGATACTGGCCCAAATCCAACCCTAACGTCAAATCTTTTCAGAACAGAAAGTGACACATTGACAGCCTGTTTTATTTCACAATGCTAGAAGCAACCATAAAATCCGATGTAATCTCTCATTGTATAAAGTTTTAGATTAGTAATATAATTCCCCATGTTTCGGAGTACCAAAATGAAATTGTTTGTTCATAGAAAAAAATTACTTCTCACATTTGGTTAGCAAAATCAGAAGTTTCCAGGTGAGTTATATTCTTGGTTACAAGGACAATCTTTGCGCTATAATATTATTGTATCCTTTAAAACATGTTTCATGAGTGTTTGCGTCCGGCAGGCGTGGCCGGCATGGCGGACGATGACCCTGGGACGAAGTGCAAACAGCGCTTCAAAGGGATTGAGAATTTCCTCCGCAAAGTAGCCTACAACTTAGGTAACGGTTCACTTTAAACCATAGAAGTTAAGCCAAGATAAAAGTATTTTAATCCTACTCTTTCAATAATTTTATGACGTCCAGAGTGAAAATATTTTTTTTTTGTACAGGGAATTCCCCGTCTCAAACGGAAGTCAAAATCATATCATGCATACCTATCGACGTAACGGATTTGCAACAGAAGATCATCCACCTCGAGAGGCAGTTGGAGGTGGCGACCGCCAGCAACAACAACAAGAAGGTGCAGCAGGTGCAGCAGATGTGCGTGCAGCACGCGACGTGCGCCGCCTCGTGCGGGTACACGCCGCCCGCCTGCTACGACTCGTACGGCGCCGACGACCCCTCCTGCTGCACCAAGAAGTCCGCCGTCTCCTTCGCGTGCCCCGCCGACCCGAACGGCGGCACCTGCACCAACTGCGACCCCGAGAAGACCTGCAAGAAGAAACTTTTCAAAAAGAACAAACAGAAAAAAGAAATCGCAAGTGGTCTGCTACTACGCCCAGACGACCGTCGACGATCCGTTCACCAAATACAAAAGGCTTTCCGAAAAACAGGACACGCAACCTGCAGAGTCCAGTTTGAAC
>OY829509.1:17492876-17615532 GCA_963691665.1 Clepsis dumicolana
TTATCAGCCGCCCCTCGTATCTAAATATTTCGTCTATCACGGGAACCGAGTCTGGAAGGTTGTTGAGTGTTAGCAGAGCCCTGCTCTTGATGTAGTGAAATAAACGGATCACTCACATAATGTCAGTCGAGTATAGTCTGACATGTTTCGGACTAATCCGTAGTCCTTCCTCTGGGAGCACACGCCACGCCCGCGGCGAGACGTAAACTGCGCGCCGGGGCTCTGCTCGCGCGGCTGCTCGGCGCAGCTGACGGTGGCTCATAACTACCCTAGTTTTCATCGTCATTCTTATTATTGTCAAAAGTAAGGTAGCACAACTACACTAACCACATCACTTAGTAAAGGCTCGTTCACCCTAGCTGTATCTGTGTCAGTGGTGTGCTTCCATTTGGCCAAAAAACGTTTGGCATACTGATTCATTTGGTCAAAATGCTTTTTTTCCGAAACTGTATATATTTCAGGATTTATTTCAGGGCAATCTCATAAAACCAACCTAACTAACCCAGGTTGGTTTTATAAAATCCTGAAATATTTACAGTTTCTGAAACAAAGCATTTTGACCAAATTAAACATTTGGGAAATGAATCAGTTTGCCAAACGTTTTTTGGCGAAACATGTCGGGCTATACTTGACTGACATACGTGAGTGATTCGTTTATTTCACTATGATTGAATCTCACGGTAGTTTCATGTTAAAAGTACCTGATGTGATAAAATTAATATTCAAAACAGTATAGAAAAGTTATTTTAAATAGTTTACTTATATATGATATCTCATTTTAAAAAGTACAATCCATTATTTAGTTTGGTAGTACATATTTTGGTCGTTAATTGCGTACTTTTTGAGAAAACGAGGTATTTAACAAAAAAAAAATACTAAACATGTTCATTTTCAGTATCCGATAGCACAAAAACCTAAAGAGATATCGTTTTTGTATGTATTATAGGTTGATGGCAAATTTAACGAGTATTATTTCGTACATAGACACTTTTCATGTATCGTGAAAGATTCTCTTTAAAACTGAAGAAAACCACGATTCGGGACACTTTCAGGTCCGTAGGGGGGGGGGGGGGGGGGGGGGGACGCACCCAAGGAAGGGGGTGGGACACTTGATATTTTTTGACTTCCTCATGCATAGAAACTATTCCCACAGAAAAATCATCTCCATTCATTTTGCCAAAATTCCCATACATTGAAATCTAATTTTATTGAGCTCTATAAATCACATGAATGATATTAAATATAGTAAATCAGTTGATGGCAACACTGAACCGAGCAATTCATTCTGCCAAAACTTGGAGAATGTTCAAGGTTGTAACACTTATGATTTTCATAGAGATACTATGTGAGGTCTTATGTCAGTTTAACATTTGCGTAAAATCGCATGACATAAGGAAGTTCATGTTTCTGAAATGGATAGACTAGAAAACATCTTAAGGCCTAATTAACTATAATTATTAAACAGAAGTCATTCGAAACATGCTATATTAAAAACATGGAATAACCAATATGCAACAGTTTATTTATCACACTACATAAGGACAATAATTACACTTGAAATGTATATTCTTACACTCAACCCAACAGCTTACCTAGAAGATAACTTTCTAGCATCTAGATGTAACGGTTTTGCCTTAAATCGTAAATTAAATTCTTGATTGTGTAATAATAAGTTCGTCGTATTTTTCTTCCAAAATGATTATCTAGTAGTTGTGTAATATTGATATTAAATATTTATCACTTTATCAGTGCCATGATTTGGTAGCGTATACTAAATACAACACTAGGATGGCGCCTCAATACGTGCGCCGCGCGCTAATCTCTGCTTCGTTGTAAATAAATTTCTTGTCAAAAAAACCCACAAATATTTGAAAAACAGCAAGATCCTATTGTAACATCACCAAATTCAGAGTTTCATAAGTGCTGCAAACAGCGCTGAAGGAAATTATAGGTATTCCAACATGGCAAAAAATTAAGCTGCTTCTCAAGCTAAACCACGCTCCAGGAAGTAACATCACATTTACAAATTTGACAGTCGGAAATGGGATGCTTCATAGTTGCGATAAACGTTTCCACATTAGGCGACTGAGCTTACTGCAACCATATAAAAATCATCAATCACCCCCTATAAATGACCTTCTTCGATGGCATATGACATGTGCGTAGTTACAGCTTTCTCATTTCACATAGCATGTCACGAACAGAAACGTAAAAATCAAAACGCCAATACTTTCCTTCTAAACGCCCGTAACGTTTGCCGTAGTGCAAATGGCTAGCCGCCTAACCTGAAACCGCTTCAAAGCTAGTCTACCATGGGTGCTATTCTCTAACGGTTGTTCTAGCTTTTAAGTGTCAAATCGGTTGTCATTTAATACCGAACGTGACACTAGTGAGCGAGGCCGCATAAGAGAATAACACTTCAGAGCCCTAAGCCGTTCACTCTTCGTAGCGCTCTTCGGCCTCTGTAGCTGTCTCGGCGGGCGGCAGGGCGCGCGCGTCGGGCGCCGGCGCGTCGGGCGGCGGCGACGCGGCGCGGGGCACCTCGCCCGCCGGGCCTGCCTGAGCCGCTGCCGCAGCTCCTGGCAAAATAAGATTAAATGCTCACGTGTCACTTTAATGGAACTTCTAATTTGAGAAGATAGCAGAGAAAGTATTATCCAATGGTTTTATAATATGCCTTAAGTGTGGTGAACAAAGGTAAAATAAGAAAGTAAAAATATTACATGCAAAAAAAAAAACTAAAATTTTAAAAAACGAATCAACAAAAAATTTACGAAGATCGGGTAATTTTTGAAAGTTTTTCGATATATTTTTTTTTAATCGACAAAAAAATATATTTATTTTGCGAACCTGCTCACAAAATTTCACAAGAATCGGTTGAGAAATGCGATATGTAAAGGAGAAAACCGGACTGACATACGAAAGCATTTTTGTACAAGCTGAAACGGAGACACTCACTCAGTTCATTCGCTCGGTCAATGATTCAAGAAGGTATATAAAAAAAAAAAAGACTGTATTTTAAAACAGTATAAACTTTGTCCATAACTATCTACCATGATAATGTAAAAAACATACAAAATACCTAAAGAAAAACAATCGACATTATTTTATGAGCTACAGGCAAAGCACTACATGGTTAGACCGCCGGCGGGCACACTTACCGCTGGGGTTGTGGCGCGCGTCCTGCGGCGGCGGCGAGGGCCGCGTCTTCTTGGCGGCCGGGTCGTCGCGCTGCTCCTCCTGCGGCCAGCGGCGGCGCGCGTACTTACCGCTGGGGTTGTGGCGCGCGTCCTGCGGCGGCGGCGAGGGCCGCGTCTTCTTGGCGGCCGGGTCGTCGCGCTGCTCCTCCTGCGGCCAGCGGCGGCGCGCGTACTTACCGCTGGGGTTGTGGCGCGCGTCCTGCGGCGGCGGCGAGGGCCGCGTCTTCTTGGCGGCCGGGTCGTCGCGCTCCTCAACCTGCGAGGGGCACTCCAGATGCACCAGGTGGAACACCTGTGCCACCAACATACGCGAGGGTTAGGGCTTGACCCGAGCTGGCAGGAGCCAGTATGAACGAAGATGGGAGAACGGTAGAAATTTGGGCGGAAAGTTTCAGAAATTAGTATGAGAATGAGGTAAACTTTTAAGAAATTTAAAAAGTAAGAAAATTAAATTATTCTTCATTATTTGGTATATAAGATTATAAATTCTCAAAAAGAAAAACACAGAGATGCGAGCCGAGAATCGAACTCACAACCCTCTGCTTGAGAGGCCATAGGCCTATCACAGCTAAAAATTATTAACGATCCCATTCTTTAAAACGTAAATGATCTTTTCTTGTTGTCGCACGTACCTCGTTAACAGAGTTGTTGGTGCCGACAATACGGATAATGGAGACCGGCCGCGGAGTGAAGTAGATCACTTGCCATGACCTGCAACAACATTTATTTGCATTTTTTTTTTATATTTACATTACATTGCCTAGTAAGTTCTCATTTTTTTTTCAACCTATACTTGTCTATTTTATTATATTTATCTTTATCTTATCTTTAACTTGTAAACGACCAGATTATAGTCCCTCCATACCCCTCTCTTTCCCTCCTCTCTCCCTCTACCTCCATCTCTGTCTCTCCCTCCCTCCCTCTCTCTCTCTTTCTCCTTGTGTGAGTGTGTGTGTGCCAATGACAAACTTTAAAGTTATTATTTGTGAACCGCTGAAGCCCGTTATTTCAAGTAATACCCCTAGGTGTGTTAACTGCCCCGCAATGGCTTATTTTCTTACTGGTGCAGTCAAGAGCAAAGATATGTACCACAACCTTAATTCGCCGACATAAGAGACATGGGACATATTTTTGAGTGAATTGTATATGCACACATATTTTTGCACTTAACTTGAGTCAAGTCATAGGTACACCTATGGCGCCCTAGGTATAGTTGAATTGAGAAATGTTTTTACATGTCACAGACAACCTTGACACAAGATTGATTTTTGCCTGATCTGTGGACAAACTTTTTTTCAACCCCCCGACGAAAAAGAGGGGTGTTATAAGTTTGACATGTGTATCTGTGTGTCTGTGTATCTGTCTGTGGCATCATAGCTCCCAAACGGGTGGACCGATTTCAATGCGGTTTTTTTTTTTCAATCAAAAGCTAGTTTAATCGAGATGGTTCTTAGCTAAGTTTCATTAAAATCGGTTCACCCGTTTTTGAAATACTGAACTTTGAAATGACAATGTCGGGGATTTTTCAACTTTTCTAAGTTGGTAGGTTATCTCTACACCTATAAGCTGGTGATGGTCACCTGGCGGCGTCCCTGGTGCGGTCGCAGACCGTCTCCCAGTCCCAGTAGTTGACGCTGGTCTCCACGTAGTAGGAGTAGTGGCGGTAGTCGCAGTCCCACAGCAGCAGGCGGATGGAACCGAGCAGGTAGGGCTGCGCCAGCTGCACCACGATGGCGCCCGAGCCGAGCTGGTGGCACGTGTAGCCCTGCTCCCAGTCGTAGTGCTCCGTGTCGCCGTTCAGCAGCGCGTTGCGGGAGCGGCTGGGGCAGTCACAGTCAATTACTTGTGGCTCTGGGAGCTGCAGACCCAGCGACCTCATTTTTTAACCTTTTTTTTTAAATTTTCAAAAAACGAATCGACAAAAAACTTCTATTTATGTATAATAATCGAACCTGATCAAAAAATTTCACGAAGACGATCAGATTTTTTTTCCAAGTAACAAATCGAAAATAAAACTTATTATAATTATTTATCGAACTTAATCACGAAAGGTTTTACATGTTTAGTCTTCTTTTTTTTTTCTTAAAAAAGGAATCCAAAAACAAAATCCCTTGAAGCTGTGAAAAACTCAAGCTTCTAAGCTAAGTCAACGCAATCAAAAGATACATTCATTATAAAGGTTGTTTCCATACAAATTGCCGTACTGTGAAACCCTAAAGGGTATTTCTAATAGTTCTAGAAACTTGAAATTTGGTATGAAAGTAGCTCTTATGGCACAACCACTCAGAAAAATCTCAAAAACTTAAATTTTTATGTCTGTCTGTATCTGTCACATACCAATATAAAATGACCCAACACTGCGTACATTTTGCTTAGGAGCAGGGTTCTGCCAACACTTGACAACTTAAAACACTGGGAAAAAGCAGGGATGGAAATCTTTGTACGGAGTCCTCGCGCGCGAGTTTGACTCGCACTTGGCCGGTTTTTGTTTCTTAACCCCCGACGAAAAAGAGAGGTATCTGTGTGTCTGTGTATCCCTCTGTGGTATAATAACTCCCAAACGGATGGACCGATTTGGATGCGGTTTTTTTCAATCGAAAGCTAGTTTAATCGGGATGGTTCTTAGCTAAGTCTCATTAAAATTGGTTCACAATGTCGGGGGTTTTTCAATTTTCCTAAGTTGATTTTTTAAAATGTTTTTATACGACGAGGAAGACAAACGAGCAAGTGGGTCACCTGATGGTAAGTGATCACCACTGCCCATAGACACCTGCAATCCGGGAGGGTTTGCAAATGCGCTGCCAACCTAGAGAGCTAAGATGAAATGCCTCTTGTGCCCGTAATTACACCGGCTGTCTTACTCTCCACACCGGAACACAACAGTGCAAGCACTGCTGCTTAGCGGCAGGACTAGCGAGTAAGATGGTGGTAGAGATCCGGACGGACCTCGCACAAGGTCCTACCACCCGCACATTGGTTAGGGTAGGCTTGGTTATAGTGTGACGCTGCGCTGTGCCGTACCTGATGCCCTCGATGACGACGGCGGACAGCTCGACGGTGGCCACGTTGTGCAGCGGCCGCACCAGCCCGGCGGCCAGCGGCGGCACGCGCGCCGTGTGCATCGCCTCCAGCGCCACCGCGTGAAACACCTGCCAGCGACAAGCAATGCACAACGTGACCAAGGCAATCTCTACGAAACTATATATATATGGGTATTGGCTATCTGCGCACCAAAATCGAAACATAAAGTGATGACTGAATGTAAATGTTTAAAGTTCGTATTGTATTTTTTTTATGCCGTTTATGTTTACACTTGTTTGTTTGTTTGTATGTAATATTTTGTGACTATGTACTATTGTACCTACTAAATGTTTAATGACCTAGTACTATTGTACTAAATTTATTTTTAAGATGTATGGGTGTACTTTGCCTGCAATAAAACATTTATTATTATTATTATAGCAGTGGAGAATACAGTCAAATATCACATTGTGAAATAATGAGTTAATGACACAACATTTATTTTAATACGGTATATCGCAAGTAACTGGCCACTCTTTAATGACCGGCCCTCTCATAGGGTTCCCAATCCTCCAGGACTGCCCGGGAAACTCCGGTAATAAATGGTTAACCTCCCGACCTCCCATGCAATCATTTCTCCGGTGTTTTTAACTCGCTCGCTATGTTCGACGGTGTCTAGGATCTGTCACGCACGCAAAGCAAAGTAAATATAAATTTAAAATGATTGAAATTTTCTTTCACCACCCCCCCCCCCACCCCCCATACAAAAAATGAACTCTGTTGCCCTACAAACAGAATTCAATTTAGTATCACGTTAAAAATATTTAAAATGGAATGTTTATCCTGTACGAAAGTTCATCAAAATTTAAGGTTACTGACCCCTCGTCAAATCTAACTATAACCAACTTAGAAAAGTTGAAAAACCCCCGACATTTTCATTTCAAAGTTTTCAAAAACGGGTAAACCGATTTTAATGAAACTTAGCTAAGAACCATCTCGATTAAACTAGCTTTCGATTAAAAAAAACCGCATCGAAATTGGTCCATCCGTTCGAGAGCTATGATGCCACAGACAGATACACAGATACACATGTCAAACTTATAACACCCCTCTTTTTCGTCGGGGGTTAAAAATTTATACTTTTAACATCGATCCTACCGACTGAGCCAATGAGGGCTTACCGCGAGTCAAAAAAATCCGCTAGGATCACTACTGTCGAGTGAGGCCTATCTGCCATTCTCCACCAATGAGGAATAAGCTGACTTATGATTGGTGGAAATTGACATATAGACCTCGCTTGACACCGTCATCCGATATTTTAGTGTTAGAAGAGTGGCACGGTAAAGAAATTAGCTTTGCTTATAGCAGGAAAGGAATGGAGATGTTAACACGCGATTTCCCCTCTGCCCAAACTCTTAACATTAAATCTGACCAAAATGATCGGGGTGTGTTGATTGTGTGCGTGTTTTTCGCATTTGTGTGACAGTTTTGTTTCAGTGTGAGCTTGTAGGAACGTTACAAATTTTGACATGAGCGCACACGTGTGCTGCACGTGTATGTCCTGTTCCTCGTTCCCCTCAAAGTGTCAGAAAAATTGTAGTGCATAGATAAGCCAAAGGCGCCTCCCGTCTGTCTGCTTTATGCTTTGACCCGAACGTACATACATACAAACATTAAAGGTTAAATAAGAGCTTGTAAAAACGTCGTGTTTCAATAACACATAAAAACGTCGTGATTCAATAACATAAAAACGTCGTGATTCAATAACACATAAAAATAAGACCTTGTTGACAGTATTGCTGGTGCCGACGATCCTGATGTACTGCACGACCCGCGCCGGGAAGTACAGGTTCTGCCACGAGCGGCAGTAGTACTTGCTGTGGTCCACCACGCGCACCCAGTCCTTCTGGTCCATCGACACCTCGATGTAGTACGCGTACGACCTAACAGGTAAGTCATGTTACAGGGCGACTTCACTGGGGCCTCCTGGCGCGCTACAGGGGCTGGAGGGTAGCAAAACAGGGGGGGTCGCGCCTCTCTTAAACTCTTTGTCTAAATACGTAATAACCTTCGATTAATAATTACAAGTGTAGTCGGGTCCGAGCGTCGAAAACGTCTCGGCAAATAACGGCTCACTTGCAGTGCGCTCTTATTCATTGCACCCAAAATGTTACGTTATTGTAACAGCTTGATGATTACATCAGATCAAAATTATCAATAGCAAAGTGACATTAGGCGGTGCCATATTTTTATTTCGTTTTTGTTCGTGCCCGGTTATATAAGTAATTATTGATCGAAGTTAATAACTAATGACATAAATAATTTCATAGCAGCAGGGTAGAAAATTAGCTAGAAGACAATGGGCAATGGGCACAGATGTTGTCGCCGCTAGCGCGCCGCCGGAGCCGCCGCAGCCACTGATCTGTTGTCGCGGTCCCACAGCAGCAGGCGCAGGTGGTTTAGGATGCTGGCCGCCGGCAGCCGCACCAGTATGCCCGGGTTGTCCGCGGCGTCGCTGATGGTGTGCCGCGTGTAGCCACTGACCTGTTGTCGCGGTCCCACAGCAACAGGCGCAGGTGGTTCAGGATGCTGGCCGCCGGCAGCCGCACCAGTATGCCCGGGTTGTCCGCGGCGTCGCTGATGGTGTGCCGCGTGTAGCCACTGACCTGTTGTCGCGGTCCCACAGCAGCAGGCGCAGGTGGTTCAGGATGCTGGCCGCCGGCAGCCGCACCAGTATGCCCGGGTTGTCCGCGGCGTCGCTGATGGTGTGCCGCGTGTAGCCACTGACCTGTTGTCGCGGTCCCACAGCAGCAGGCGCAGGTGGTTCAGGATGCTGGCCGCCGGCAGCCGCACCAGTATGCCCGGGTTGTCCGCGGCGTCGCTGATGGTGTGCCGCGTGTAGCCACTGACCTGTTGTCGCGGTCCCACAGCAGCAGGCGCAGGTGGTTCAGGATGCTGGCCGCCGGCAGCCGCACCAGTATGCCCGGGTTGTCCGCGGCGTCGCTGATGGTGTGCCGCGTGTAGCCGCGCTCCATGTCGTAGTTCTCGGTGTCTCCGTCCAGCAGCGCCGACCGCATGTCCCCGGCGATCACGCGCGCGCCGCGTTTCAGCGTCGCTACGTTTTCTTCGGGAACTAGTGATGACAAAAAGGTTTAAAGTGCTCTAAGACGAAAGTGGCATATTCAACACTCGTGTATTTTATAACCACTTTATGGTATTAAATAAAAAATATAAAACTCGCGTTTAGACCTCTTTAAACCCACTCAACAAGGAATAAGGTTTAAATTTCAATATACAAGCAAAGTAGTTCCAACCTTTTTTGTAAGTAACTGGTTGGCGGTTACGAGAACAAAAGCAGATGATAGCATTGTATTAGATACAATGCCATTGTGATTGCTGCTAAGTGGATGAGCTCACTTCAAAAAAATTATACTATACTAGCTTTATGCCTCGCGGCTTTGCCCCCGTGAAATATTCCAAAATGGGCTAGTTCCCTATTCCGTGGGAATTTCAAAAAATCTCTTCTTAGTGCACCTCTAGGATACTCAAGATATGTTTGCCAAATTTCAAGTCTCCAGGTCCAGTGGTTTAGGCTATGCGTTGTCAGTCAGTCAGTCACGGTACTGTTTTACAGGTATAGATGAGTACGTACGCAGCAGGCCGCGGTGGCGCAGATCGGTGGTGCGCGTGCGCGTCTTGTCGTGGATGGCGTCCAGCAGCATGTCGGGCGTGACGGGCGCGAACGGCCGCACCACGCGCAGCAGCTCTTCGAGGCTCATCAGCGTCAGCCGCACGCAGCGCAGGATCTTCTCCTGGGTGTAAACGAGCGCTTTGACATTAGCGGGAGCACCACAAGAGTAAGGCCCGCGTGAACCTGGCTTGTACCAATAAAAATTAGAAAAAAAAACACCTGGTCTTATACTACGAAATGCAAAATTCGAACTTCATGTCGCGCCGTCCCGCTCACGCTAATATTATTTAACACGAGAGTGATCGGGACGATATGATAAACTCCGTTTTTCGAATTTCGCAGTCCCCCTGACTTATACAATGGGGAGCATTCATTAATCACGACAAGGCTCGAAAGGGAGCGGGTTCGGAAAAATCACGAAATATCACAAGAGGGAAGGCGGTGCGGTGAGTGAGATATCTCAGGTATTTATTAAGATATTTTGGCCTTGGGGGAGGATGTTGAGCAGTTGACGTCTTTCGGCTGACATGATGATGATACCTGTTTGTATTATAAATAAATAAAATAAAGATACTTTATACCAAAATAATACACGTGTTTTTGGGTTTTGGGAAAACCTCTCCCCACCCACGTAAGTATAAAACGTGTCAATGTAGCGAAGATTCGATGAATGTCGCTCCGAAATCATTGAAAAAAAAAGCCTAAACCATAAGATAGCAGAGCCACTCACCACCTGCGCCTGTCCGCTCTCCGACTTGACCCACTGCTGGTTCGCCTCGAACCATTTGCACACCGCCTTGAAGATGTCTACTTCGGGCGCGAAAAACGAGTCGCGCTCCAACAGACCCTGCAAGGCTTCCTGCAAAACGCACTCAGCTGAAAATATGTCCCATTAAAGATGCCTTTGAACGTAAGCCGGACAATCAACTTACAAGTTCCGCTCGTTGCCATGGAGATGCCCTGGACAACTCATCAAAAATATGATTTTCAAAGACCCCACTCCCCCGAAAGTCAGGGTTTGCATGATTAGGAGATGAAGCGTGAGGGAATTGGCATATAACTGTCGAGACTCCTAACGTTTGACGGAGTGGTGCCTTAGAAAATCTTGTTAAGGCGAGTTACCCAAGGGACATTTCCGTGGCAGAGTGGCAATTAAAAGTTAATTGACACAAAACCCTTATTATCACGTCGCGTGAAATTCCGTTACATTCACAAAACTGCTATATCGAGAAAAGGAAACAGTGTGTGTACCTCGCGTGCCAAACAGAAGGGCTGAGAACCACATAGCACGTTGCGAACTATATAGTTCTTACCCGACCGCTTTGCGCGTGCGACGTCTTATATATACAAAATGCCTTGTTCAATAATTAACCGTTAAACATCCCCAGAACACCGCCCAAAAAGTTACAGCTGTTAATCGACGTATTTCCATTGATGAAGTACTCATTGTCCTAAAATATCTATGCCATACTTAGAGCAGGCCCCTGTTTCATAAACGTGACAGATGACAAATGACAACGATAGTTTGGTGTAGGTTACTGGCTTGAAAAGCTTTTGTATTACCAGACTTCATATTAACTTCGAAGTGTAGATCGAAGTCGTTGTCATTTGTCACCTGTCACGTTTATGAAACGGGGCCCAGGAAAGGAATGGAGATGTTAACGCGCGATTCCTCCTCTGCCAAAAATCTAACATCAAGTCTGTGCAAAATGCACAGGGTCTGCTGATTGTGTCCGTGTTTTTGGCATTTGTGTGACAGTTTTGTTTTAGTGTGAGTTTGTAGCAACGTAAAAATTATGACATGAGCGTAAACGTGTGCTGTACGTGCCTTAATCGTCCCCCTAGAAAAGTGACAGAAAACTTGTAGTGCAAAGATAAGCCACAGCGTCTCCCGTCTGTCTGCTTTATGATCCAAAATGTTAAACGCTCGGTTCCCATACAAAATGTTACACTCTTTCCTAGTCTGATATAGTTCTATGTAACACTGCCTTGGTCGGTCAATCAGTCGCAAAGCAAATTACGTCTCCCTCGCACCGTGTCAGGGTTTATACTTACAACTGACAGCTGTAAGAATGAGTCATGCTGAAGAACCTCTGTCGCATTCCTGTCCAAGAAGTTGTAGCAATAGTCCATCAGCGCGTCCAGACCGTAGAGCCTGCAACATACAACACTCTTGAGTAATTAATACTAACCTATATATAACCAAGGACTATAAAACCAAGAGGACTGCCAATGGCTATACAATGTCGCGTTCCTGTAAAATAATGAGCCTGCTGTAGCTAGTTTGACTATAGAGAGGTCTCTGTACCATTAATTTTGTATGACACTTAGACCTCTGGCTAACACAATAGCGCCATCTATGAACTGAAAGAAAAAACGAATTTAGATGGCGCTATTGTGTTAGCCAGAGGTCTAAATGTTATACCAAATGAATGGTACAGAGACCCTTCCGTAGTAAAACTAGTTACAGCAGGCATATTGTTTCAAAGGAACGTGACATTGTATAAACACTGGCAGTCCTCTTGGTTTTATGATCCTTGATATAACTGTTGCTAACCTACAACTAACCTTGCTCTATTTATGTAACATACAATGACAATGCAAAGAAAAATTCGTTAAGCAGCTGGACTTGAACCAGCAACCTCGGTAATCCGTACCACGCTCCACCTATTTATGTAAGTTACACTTAAATAAATAACCTAACCGACTTAGCAAAAATTTAAACCACCACTAGAAGACCTGCTTTAAAAAAAACTTGCCAAGTGCGAGTCGGACTCGCCCACCGAAGATTGTTCCAGCTTTTCCCCAGTGTTTTAAGTTATCCAATGTTATCCGAGCCCTGCTCCTAAGCAAAATTTACGTAGTGTGGGGTCATTGATATATACTTACAGACAGACATAAAAATTTAAGATTACTCATGTGCCATATCCATCTAAAAAGTGACATCATCATCATCATCCAGCGCGGCTCTCCGCTCTGGCCGGTCTTGTGCTTTCCGCATCCACCGCGGTCCCGCAATCTTTACTAGGTGGTCGTTCGTGAGATATGGTAACCCTGTCCGTACCGGGCGGCGTCGAGCACGGCGCACACGTTGCGCAGCGCGAGCACCTGCCGCAGGTAGTCCGAGATGGCGGCCTCTAGCTCCTGGAAGTTGAACTGGTGCGCCAGCCCCAGCATGTCCAGCACCGTGTCCTCGCGCAGCAGCGACAGCCCCAAGTGGCCTGCACAGTGCGGACTACTTACGAACTGACCCATGACTCAGTACCGTACAATACAAAACAACAACTCTTTATTGAACACCACATAATAAACAAAACAGAAAAAGGTAAGTACAAAGAAAATGCAAGGTAGCAATGGGCGGCCTTATCGCTACATAGCGATCTCTACCAGGCAACCGTAACGGAATAAAGGTAAGATCAGATTTAAAGCAGGTGGTGCGATTTAGAATTTTTAGGTAATTTATTTAGGTAACTAATGAAAATACATAATATTGTATTGGTATAAAATACTTACACACAATTATAATTAATGTCGATATTACAATACATACAATACATAGCAATAAGGGAATCAATTTTTGAATCTCACTTGGTGACTAAATTCTCAGACATTGATATCACTATTTGTCAAAAGTCTTATTTTTTAATGTCATACCCGTCTACTAACATGGAGCTAATTTGCGTTACTTTCATAGACAGGCATGTCAACATAGTAGATTGAGGTTAGCTGTCACTGCCAGTGGTCAAGACTCAATGATTCAGTTTACGACTGGATGGGGGCATTCCTATTTGATATCATAAGCATGAGAATTTTAGTCACCGGTGATATTCAAAAATAGAAACTTTTTAGAAATCAGTAAATTTAGTCACTGTGTGAAATTCAAAAATCGGCCCCCAGGTGGACAACAAATATAAGTTACATCGGCAATTAATCATACGCGTAAGTAAGTAATGTATGAGGATTGCTGGCGAAATTAATTTGTCAAGAATTTGTGTAATAACTACCAGAAAGAAAATTTACAGAATATCTTACCGGAATATACATAGCGCAGCAATGCTTTGAATGCTTGCAGAGGCGCTTGTAACTCTACTTCAGCCTGAAAAGAAATCATACAATGATTTAGTAGAAGACAAAGAATATACATACTAACGTAAAAAGAAACGACACGGACGGATGTGTGCAGTAAACTAGCGCGTTGTTGTTGTGTGCGTGTCAGGACGCGAACGGGGGCGAGCGCGGGTTGCGCGGGGTGTGGAAGGCGAAACGCGAACGCCGAAACGGAGGGCCGCCTTGCCGCCTAGCCGCGCCGTAACGTCGTTCGTTCGCGTCGCGTCGCATGCGCTCTCGTACAGCTCTCGATCGACCGGCGGCGATAATTTTGCTAAGTAAATAAAAAAATCGCAACTATGGCTGGAGATCAATATTGTTGTGTCTACGGCTGTCGCAATAATACGAGAAGCCACAGAGAAAAAAGCTACTTTAAGTTACATATTATACTGACCCAGAAAACTAAGTTACTTACATAATTTTATATTAATAATTTTGACTTCACATAATACCTATTGGTAAAGTGTACATTCGCTTGGGAACGGTTCCTTCGGAACGGTTGCTTCCCTTTGCATTTTATAAGAGAACTGTTTGTACGTTTGCGAATATTCGCGATAGTTAAAGAAAATAATAAAACTTTTAAAATATATCGTAAAAGTAGAAAGCATATTAAATCAAGTTATTTTTTAAATTGTGTGAACATTCAACATTAGATTACATAGATTCCTTTATTTCTTATTGAAAATTAATATATTTCCAATGTAAAAAATATAAAGTAAATCAGAAAGAGATAGTCAAAAAAACAAAAACACAACAAAAATTAATGCAAGATACAGTATAATAAAATGTCAAAGCATGCACAAGTTCTTTAGTTCATTCAGTAAGTTTTTTTTTTTTTATGGCTTTCACCCTTGCTTTTTTTGCAAGGAGTATTTTGCCAATGTCAGCGTTTTGACATTGCACACGTGAGAAGATTGTTCGGTTTAGGGATTCTAAACTTTTTGGGGAAGGAACAGAGGGGTGACCTAAAACAAATAACATGAAGTTATGGACGGCACAGACAACAAAAGACGATTGTACAAGTAATTATTTTTCTGGAGGCGGAAGGTTCAAAGAGAAGAGAGAGAAAAAAAAAAGGGAAGGGTAAATGTTAAGGCTAGAAACATGCTAAGTGAAACATGCGAAGTGTAAGTAAGTATTTAGTTATCATTTCCTTGTGCCGCGGTAACTAAACTGTCAACCCTATGCGTACACGTGCCATCGTAAGGTCGCCGGCGCGCAAGCTTACACCGACAGGCCGCTGTCGCGCCTGTGTAGAAGACTAGTTAATTTTTCTCAGATCATTGGTCCTGCAATTCAGTTTATGTAGTGTCATATTAACAAAACCATTAAAAAAAAACAAAAAGAACAAACTTTTAGCCTCCAAAACTTAAGTAGTTCTACAATAGGTATTTATATTCAGTTACTACAATGGGTATTCTATAGCAACTTTTTTTTAAATGTACAAACAATCACTGTGTATGAAGTTTGTATTTAATTACTCAACTATGAACTCAATACATTATACAGTGATCAAACTGAGTTCTCTAAATAATTTTTGTTACATAAAAATTGCAGTGATAAGTGTGGCCTAAATTTTTTACGTATTTCCGAATGCTTGATTAAGGTAATGTAAAATGATATTAACCCTGATCCTCGGCAAATATTTCCAGAACAAATTCCTCCAACTTCCCATTCTAGCCTAGAATTTCTTGTCCAAATCACACCAATCCTGTCAGAATGTTGGCCTCGTAAGTTACCTGGTTAGCCTCCCGCATGCCACCGTATAGCAGCGCGCGGAAGTAGTCGCTGCTGGCCGCGAGGATGACCTTGTGCGCCGGGATCCGCTGCCCCTCCACGATCAGCGTCACGTCCGAGTATTCCGACGAGAGGCAGAGCGAGCCAATGTGCTCCGACAAGTGGCCTGGTAACAAATAATTTATTAATATTCTAAGCAGTACATATATTATGAAAATCACAGTTCCAGCCACAACAAAACAGAAGTTGTTTATTTTGAAGATTTCCAATCTTTGTGGTAAGTTCAAGACAGCAAAAGTTCTATGATTAAATTGAGAACTTAATTGAAATAACATTGAGTTTCAAACAAGTTCCTAACAATTCTCTAAGCATGTTTCAAGTTGATAAAGGCAAATCTTCAAGGTTAAGAAGTTTGCCAGAAACTATACCAAACAATGCTACAGTCTCACTATGGAATTTTACTATAAATAGTTTAGTCTAACAACAAAAAAGTCTTACTTATATGTTCAATATCTCCAACACGAGTGCTGGGAGTGTTGTTCACAGTCATGTACTGGTGCTGGCTGCTCATCGTTTATCTCTAACTGCCAACAATTAGAGCTATAACAAAAAAAAATAATTTAAAATATTAAACAACAGAAAAAGACATCGCCTTGGAACCAAAAAAGAATGAACTGCCAAACAAATATTTCCTTGTACTGTTTTTAACAGATGTGTGTAAAGAACATAGTGGAAAACAACTAGCATTACTAGTTTAATTAAAGCATGGTAAACACTCGCATGTCAATAAAAAAAAAACCATTCAAGCCTGATTGGATTTTATACATTTTACCGATTAAAATAAAAATACAAAAATAAAAGTATAAATTTGGCACGGATATGTAACATGACATAATAGTGGTTAAACTAGCAAATGAAGCAAATTCCTATAATTACGGTAAAGTCGGTAAACTTACTGACGGAATTTCGCAGTGAGAATTGTTGTGTAGTGTAGTGTATGGTTGTATACAAAACATAATTTAACCATGGTTAAGCCTAGTGGTATAGAATAAGACTATTTATAATAGATTCTATCACTTAAACCTAGAAATAAATGTCCTAACTATAAAATCAACAAGTATTACAAAAATTGGTGTTTACAATGTAATAATGGTAGAAATAAAATTTGCACTTACAAATGATGTCACGGTATTTGGTGAGGCTATTAGAAAGTTTTAATTCCCATACAGCGAATTGATTGCTAGTACACTTGTGCACTGTGTGTATGCATTTATATTTTTTCATTTAACGAGCTTAAAGACTGTTTTCTTTTAATTCGAATCACCACAAAAAGTATTGTATGAAAACGCAAACACTGCGCTTGACAATCTTGACATTTCTGTCATTTTTTTATAATTCATCCCATAAGGGATAAGCAAAGGAAACTTAGTCCATACAGCCATGCCTCTTGTTTTACTGCATGTTAATCATGTTAATAGTCTGTCTGTCACGTCCTGTCAGCTGCTCATGCCTTTCATAAAACGTAGTGTACTTGTGTACTTTACGATGACTTACGACGAGCAGCCGCCGGCGAATACCTGGGGGAACAAACAGAAGGAATACATGTTTTAACTTGATTTCTTCATCTGCTGGGCACAATTGATGTATAATATATAACTATCTTTTCTATTCACCAAACAACATTAAACACAAAAACTGAATTGACTGACATGCTCCTCTCTCACTGGTTTCCCGCCAAGCATCTCCCATTTCATATTAAAATTTTAATTAAACTTCAAAATTAATATTAATTAATAAATTGAGACTACAAAAAATTAAACACTGCTTGATAACGATCACAATTTTTAATTAAAAGCAACGTTTGAATCAGAATGAATTCGATGGATGTGACGCCAGTATAAGTTTTTGCATTACCAATAGGTAGGCATTTTCTGTTTAAGTATTACAAAAAAATATTGACTTTTAACATGAAACCACCGTGAGACTCAATCATAGTTAAATAAACGGATCACTCACGTATGTCAGTCGAGTATAACCTGACCTGTTTCGGACTAATCCGTAGTCCTTCCTCTGGGAGTACACGCCACGCTGGTGGCGAGACGCACAGAGTACCTTTTTATAACTGAGAGACGTAAAGTGCCGCTCTACTCGCGCGGCTACTTGGCGCAGCTGACGGCGGCTCACAACTACCCTCGTTTACATCGTCATTTTTATTATTGTCAAAAGTAGGGTAGCACACTACACTAACCACATCACTTTGTAAAGGCTCGTTCACACTAGCTGTTGACGCATTATTCAACACAGTTTTCCAACTCGGGGGCACTAACCATCCACTATCACGGTTGAAATTGGGATGACGACAACATATCCGGCTATACTCGACTAACGTGACGTGAGTGATCCTTTATTTAACTATAATTATTGACTTGTTGAAAAGTGTTTGCATTTTTAGGACCAAGCCGATGCGTTTCAATGGCAGCGTAAATTAAGGACCATTTAAAATAAAACATCAAGCATAGTTCATAAAATATTTTCTTGTAGTAGAAAATCTTACAATCTTATCTAATCACGGTTATAATCAAAAGTGTAGTCGAAGTAAGACTGATCAAAGCTTTGGACGCGGACGTAGCCATCCTCACCGCCCGACGCGTAACTCTTGCCGTCTGGGTGGAACGCCAAACTGTTGATGGGTCCAAAATGACCCTTCACTCGTCCGAATTCCTCTTCGAACACTAAATGGAAGAAGCGAGCGTCGAATTTGCCCTGTCTGGTAGAAGTGGTGGTGACATCCATAGCATCCTGGCCACCTCCAAGTACCACGTGGTCTAAGATCGGGCTCAGTGCGGCAGAGTTGACGGGACGCTCGGTTTTGTACTCCTTCAAAAGCTCCAAGGAGCTGGTGTCGAAGAGCTTGGCGGTCTGGTCTTTGGAGGCGGTGATAAACATGGTACCATCGCGTGACAATTGCATATCGTTTATTTGGTGGGTATGCTCCTTGATGGAATGTATTTTCTTGCCAGTCTGTAAAGAAAAATAATTATTAACTTAAAATTAACAACCATAATTGAGTATGGCATAAAATGAATCTGGTGGGATATTATCAATCTAAAGCTGCGTAAGAAAATAGCCGCTGAGGCCGAGAGAGCCTCGCCACGCATGGCGTCGCTGCTCACGAGCATTTGAGTGGCGCATTTGTTTCTGCGGCGAGGCAATGTGCTCGCAAGGAACCGCTATTGTGCGGCGAACAAAATGGCGTCAAACTTTTGCTTTTATCGTGATTCACCGTATTGTTAACAAGAAAAAGAAAAATCCACCTCAGTGCTGAATGAAACAGTTGTACAAAAATCGCAATTAATATGGTGCACACTGCACATTTCACCCAATTACTTTCGAAAATGATGCACACCAGAAAGTGAATTTCCATCTGATATGATGGAAATTCATTTCATGTCAAGCACAGACTTGATCAATTTTTTTTTATATAAGAGGGGGCAAACGAGCGGGAGGGTCACCTGATGTAAAGCAAGCATGGACACTTGCAACACGAGGGGAATCACGAGTGCGTTGCCAGCCCTTTAAAGAATAGGTAGGCAAGATGCATTTTTCGTTCTCCCACACCATTGCCCAGCATCCACTACGTGATTTAACCTCAAAACCAAATTCGTACGTGCCTAGCGCACAAACAAGTTTGGTTTGTTCGAGCGTCCATACTAAAAGTGCGTACGCACGGCTCGACCAATTGCTCAAATTCGTACGTGCCTCGCGCACTGCGCGCATGCATTTTAACGCGAGGCACGCACACCGAGGCACCATTGAGCATGGTAAAAAAACTGAAACACTCGCGCGCCGTGCACATAGGAATTTGAGCATATGGTTGAGCCGTGTGTGTCTCACCCCAAGGCTGCCTCTAATTTGTATGCACCTTAAGGCTCACATGCAAGTAAAAATGAAGGAAACCAGATTTTTTTGTTACTCATACCTTGAGATCCCATTGGATAATATCGCCTGCCTCATGGCCAGTGATGATAGTCTCATCAAGGGTGCCCCAAGCCATGGATGTGACTTTAGAGTCAGTGATCTCCCATTTGAGGATTGGGGACTGCGAGGAGATGGAATCATCAACAGTCCTCGTATCAATGATGAAAACCTGGAAAATTTTAATTAGCAAGTTAAAAAGTAGGTATTTAAAGTAATTTGAGCTGTCCTCCTCAACACTACAACTATTTAGTGCCAGAAAAGTGGGCTAAAGTTTGTACTCACTTCACAAGGGTGTCCCATGGCTTTATCAGTGGTGTACGCAGCCTGATTGGCACTGAAGCCAAAGTTGCAAGTCCTCACGGAGGAATTGGTTTTCACTGTAGCAATGTTTTTGCCGGTCTCCAGGTCCCATAGTCTGGTCAACAAAAAAAACACACCCTAATTAAATTTAGAATTCACAACTCTTAATATTAAAAAGTTAAATATACAGGGTAACTAACTGATTCTTTATAGCTTAAAAGTAGGAAGCTAGTAATTCAAGGAATCCTGGACTACCCCAAAGGTTCAAGTAAATAAAGCAAAACATCTTGCTATTTTTCTCTTGACATACTTACATAATGCATTATAAATTTTAAGTCAATAGATTTAGGCCAATCTGTATTCTCATATATTTTTTTAATGTATAATTTAATGACCATTAAAATATTTAATTTCTGTTATGCTCGCAATAAACTTAGATACTATACTTAGGTAATTGATCTCATGTAGTTACTGAGTTTATCTGTACCTTTTTTATGTTTAGATATACAAAATATAGTATTTGTTAAAATTTTTGCATGCTGATAAGGCAGAACGCAGTGTTGGTTATGTACCTATATAACTTATGACCTGTATTCTCGCAATAAAAATATTTCATTTCATTTCATTTACTTGTTAGGTTAGGTTTGGTCACTTCCTATTTTCTACACAAAATAACATTTTTACTTCCAACCTGCAAGAACTGTCGCCACCTCCCGTTATGAGGTTGATCGTTTGCCAATCCACATCGAGGCACCAGACCACGCCGCCATGACCATTGAAAGTGCCCAAGCGCTCGCCGTTCAGTGACCACCAAACATTAGGCTTGGAATCCTTTGCCGCTGAAAACAGCAAGTCTCCTTCGCGGTTATACTTGATCTGAGTTATAGCACGTTCGTGCCCTTGCAACATGAGGGGTTTCTGCAACAAAATCTACTGCATAACTGGACTCCTCTACATTAATAAATCGCCACATATAAAGTTTAAAGACAAACTCACCATTTTGAATGATTATTTCGGAAAATTGCGAGTATAAAATTGGCCTGGCCGGTGCGGTGTGGTGCATTAGCAATATTTGTATCGTATTATCGATCGATCGATACCTACGTAGTATCTCTCGTCTGTCACTGTCAGTGTCAAATTAATAGTTTTTATCCATCGTTTCTGGAATTGGCAAAGGAAACAAAATCCATGCAGCCACTTTGGCTGTAAATTTTGTCAAGAAGTCACTTTTTAGGGTTCCGTAGCCAAAATGGCAAAAACGGAACCCTTATGGTTTCGCCATGTCCGTCTGTCAATATGTCACAGGCATTTCACTCAAAAACTATCTATTAGAGGTACCTAGAGGTTTCCTACACAATTATGTTATTGTTATACGGAATAAAGGATATTATTATTATTATTATTATAACCTGTATTGATGAAAGAAGCATTGGTGTCTCGTAGAAGCTGTTATAGAAATACCTAACAAAAATAAATATTCCTAGAGGGGCACTCCAATACATGTAACAAACGTTGAAAAATAATAATTTCAACAAACATCAACGAGTGGCACATATTTCGACAGCTCTTTTATTTACTTTTGAGGTTCTTAAGCAACTTTTTTAAATTAAAGTTGCATAAAGATACGTTCTTTTCATCGGCACTAAATTTCTCGGTAGTAACTGTTACGGAACCCTACACTAGGCATGTCCCAACATACTCTTGCCCGGTTTTTTATTATCCCAACCAAACGTTTCCCGCCAAGAAGTGTAATGTAGGCCGTCGAAGCCTGTCTACTTTTCAGGCGTCAAAAAAAGTGGCTTAAACATTGTAACAAATATTGCAAAAAAAAATACAAAAAAAGAACAAGAAAGGAAAGAATGTGGAAAGAAGAAGAAGGTAGGTAACCAATAGGATATGATAGAAATATAAAAGCGGGGAAAGTATACAAGTACATGCATCAACGTATGCTCTAAGAACAGTCTAAGAATCAATTTCAAAAAACCTAAAATTTAACATTGGTGGCCATAACATTAGCGGGAAAAGGAAAACAATGGAAATCGGACATCCGGTCAATAATATTTTGTCTTTGGCTATGTATCTTTATGACAATTTCTAGCCATTCTCGATCAAAACACGAAACTATCGTCACAGAATATTTTGTTTTGTCTTGTGTAGTGTATTTAAAATACCATTTTAGCCTTTTTTCAGCAATAGCATTTCTTTTTAAGGTTGGCTAAACGGACTAAACCATAGATGATAGTATACAATATCTTGGACTAAACCTAACCCCTTGACCTACCCGAACTATTCAAAGTTCAATCTTTTTGTTAAAAAAAGAGATTACTTGCCCCCGACTACGAAGTGCAAAATTCTAAATTCGTATCGTGTCGTCCCTCTCAAGCTAATATTATTTAACACGAGAGTGAGCGGGATGATACGATACGAACTTCGATTTTCTAATTTCGTAGTTTAAGGGCTTGTTTGTTATTTAACATAGTTGTTTAATCTGTGGCGTCGACTTCTTTTCCTAGCTTCTTTTAGAACATTCGGCGCGAAAGCTTCGTCACGGAAATGCATGAATGTGATTGGTCAAACATTTCGCTAATACCAACTTAACCGACACATCAATTTTGGCTATGTTGTCAGAAATTATTACCAGTTGTGTGCCAAGCAGGTAAATATCCTGGCTTTATAGTACGTTATTTATTTATAATAAATTGTTTTAAATGCGAAAATGATGTTGTAATTGTTAGAATAATCGTAGTGTATTTATTCTAAATACTCATTCATTTAATCGTAAGTAAGAAACTGTCGTGGTAATATTTGGTGAACTTTTCTAGGTAAGGTTGTGGTTCTGCAAAAGTAGATGCACAAATTGATAGAGTGCGATACTCGCAAAACATATAATAACGAAAATATTTATATGTTACTGTTTGTTCGTATTAATACTTTGTTCGATAATTTTTTATTTGCTTTATTTTCACAAATAACTTTGTCGTCACGTTTATGCAGCACTTGAAGTCGGTGGTGCGTCGAGATGGTTTTTCACCTTTCAATACTTTATTTCTAAATACATTACAGGTCGTCAATAATGAACTATAAAAGATAGCCAAAGGTCTGTAATGCATTCGCAACCTATCTCGATGCCGAGAAATGGAGAGACAGCAGTGTAATTCACTTCAAAACTTTGATGAATCGAAAAGTGAGATATTAAAAAAAAGATTATTAAAATCAAGTAGCGCTCCCCCCGTGTGCACCAATCTAGCTCCTACTGGCTCGCAACACAATGTTCTACTGAATACCTTGCGTGTAAGTTGGTTTTTGTTGTTTTTGAATTGAATGATTTATTTATTTGAAGTGGTTGTGACTTGTGAACTGTTTTGTAGGCGCCAATTTCGAGCAGCATGATCGTGACATCTGTGGGGAGCGCTGCGGGCGGGCTACCGCTGCAGCACGGGTTGGTGACGCACTCGCTGGCGCCAGTCAAGCTGCACACGAACCCAGCGACTTACCCACTGCAGCTGTCTACTGTGCACGTGCCGGTGCAGATCCCTGGAACTAGCTCCAACATCAATGTCCCAGTCCAGTTGTCAGGACCTACAAGCAGTATGCCTCTGCAAATCGCTCCAGTCAGTCTTCCTATACAGGTTTCAGGAACAACAAGTGTGCCTGTTCAGTTACCAGCTGGAGAAACTATTAATGTTCCTTTGCAAATTCCTGGCACAAGTCAAAATATTCAACTGGGGGGTCCAGGACTGTCCTCCATGCCCATTTTACAGAATACTAGTCAGCCCTTGAGTTCTATCATTCATGTCCACATGGGGTCTAACACCAGACAAAACAATATGGATGGCACTGAAATGACTGTAACTAGCTCCTCGCAGCAACATAGTAATGGCGCTCCTGTGTCTCAAGTTCAAATGGCAAACCATTCTTCAATGCTACAAATGCCAAACTCTGCTAGTAACTCAATACAGCTCACTCTCCCTAATTCTGTGAGCTCTGGTACAGTACAGCTGCGAGGGTCAACCAGAAATATGCCTCATGTGGTGTACATCCAGACTCCAACAGGACTGAAGCCAGTTACCAGTACGGATGTGATCAGTCAAGCCAGCACTAGCGGGAACCCACCACAAATTATAGTCAGGAGACCGGTAAGTGATTTCAGAATATCAATAAACAATTGTTTTCCATTAAACCTTTAGTTGAGTACCGTAAGCCTAGAAGTACTGTAAGTACCTACATACTTACATTCTTACCAAAAACCTACTAGGTATTTATTAACTGAGTGGGTTCACAAGATACACAATCTTTTTGTATTATTTTTTTAATCTCCATAATTAGTACTTATTGAAATAGAATATACCTACTTGAATGCAGTATTTTTTCATCCAAGAATTAGTGTAGTATTGTTATTATTTATGTGGCATCAGTTTTCAAAACAATATTTACACAAAATGACCTTCCCTGACAATTTTTCTTATAATACCTACACAAATTAAGTGCATATAGGTACTCTGTTTATTCTAAGATTAAGATCACATACACACTCATTTTTCGGGAATTGAAAAACTAATTTGGAAAAATACCTACATAATTATAATAAAAAAACAGTTATTAGTGGTAGGTATATTCAATGTTTTCCTGACGGAATTTAACACAATTTTAAATGGTGTCTTAATTTGACTTAAAAACAATATACCTAACTAGGCCCGCGACTTTGTACGCAAAGAAATAATTTGTGTTGAAATTCCTTCTTTATCTCAACAGATTAATACTGTTTATTCTTTATCCCATGGGAATTTCGGAAAATCCTGAAAACGGTTTATAGCTGTTATTATTACTTACTTGCATGCCAAATTTGAAATGTAATAATTAGTTATGGAGATAGAGCCACTTTGATTCGAAAATATAAATCTCATATTCTCCCTATCCCGTGGGAATTTCGAAAAATCCTTCCTTAGTTCACTTCTATGATACTCCAGGTACATGTATGTATTGTCTGTCAGTCAGTCACAGTACTGTTTTATAGGTAAAACTCAATCTCAAGATATTTCACATTTTCTTCAGTGTATTCTTTATAGCATAGACACCTGCCACACAATATCAAATTTCAAGAGTTTAGTTTATAAATTGTATACATTTCTAAATGTTAGTGCTTTTATTTCTCATGTAAAATTGGATGCCTTTAAAAGGTCACATTTATAAATTTATGGAAATTATGTACCTGTCTGAACAAGTACCTATACATATGTCAAAAAAATGTGACTGATAAAAAATTTAATCAATGATTCACCACTGTTTATCTTACTAACATCAGATGCTCCTTTCAGGTAACCAGTAATGCTAATATACATTTGATATCTAATGTCAACAATAAGCCAAATATTGCACCAAAATTGCCAGGCCACGGCAAGTCCTCAATCCTGGCCCCCACCCCCACACCACCGATTGTCATTCAGAAACCCAAAAGCAATGAAAAGGTTATTGTTCCTGTTAGCATTGCTCCGGGCAATTCAGGCAAGCAGACCATTGCTTACTTGAGCTCTGTCAAAAAACCCAATTCGAAAAACTTAGCTGACAATCAGTCAATCTTGATTTCAAGCAATCAGTCAAATGTTAATTCCAATAACCAGAAACTATTTTTGACTCCTATGAACATGCCAAAAATTCAAAACGCCACAACTAAATTCATTCTACCTGTGACACTACCAGCTACGATGGCTTCCAAAGGGCCAATCATCAATCTGCAGATTGCAAATGGACAAATACAGAATGATCCCCAGGGGAACATCACTGTGATGAGAGATAGTGGGCAGCTAGAGTCCGCAGACATGCCGCCTCTGCAACCCCTGGGAAAAGTGATCAATGCCAATGGCAAAGACAGCAATTCGGTTTCTCAGAACCCAAACAAATGTGAAACATACACTATATCCATTCCTGGGTCCCGGGCAGAGCCAACAGGGGAGCAAGGAGAGTACACTCTCTCAATACCAGAGACTAACGCCTCCATGAATGATGACATCTACACCGTGTCAATAGCCGACGACGAGGGAGGCCAGAGCCGGGAAAAATCGTTCACTTTAGCGATACCCGAGAAGGGAAAGAGTTTGTTGAACAGGAATATGATAGAGAGGAACGATATCGGCTCCCACCACGTCTCGGTCGCCGCACCCGCTATTTTGAGGCGGTCGAACTCTGACAACAGCGAAAGGAAAAGCACCAGTGCCAACCTGAAGCGCCGGATATCATTGTGCAACGACAACCTTTCCAAAACTCCCAAATTATGTCAGCCGAATCCACCGAAGCCTCCCGATAATTTGAAAACTGTCGAAGCTCAGGATTCCGAAAACAACGACGATCACCGCGTGCCTTCGCTGTTCTGCGACGAAAAGTTGGACAAGGACCTCGAGTGCAAAGCGATAACGGGAGAATCCGACGAGGACTACAAGGACGACATGAAGGACAGCAGGTCGGAGAGCGAGCAGCACCTGCTCTACTACAAGAAAAATAATGCGAGCAAAGTGGACGTGAAGCGCGAGAGCGTGGACAGTGCGCTGGAGGAGGACCCGCCCGGCCTGCAGTGGAGCAGCGGCGTGGCGCGCCTGCGCGGCAGCGCGCTGCAGTTCCAGACCAACGAGTTCGGTCTCATAGACCTCGTGGACGCCAGCGACCCGGAGTCGCCGCCCGAGGCGCCGCGCGCGCGCTACCACACGCCGCTCAAGCAGCGCCTCGAGCGCGCGCGCCAGCCCAAGCCCGCCTCGCCCGAGGACCTGTACCGCTGCGAGGGCTGCGGCTGCCACGGCATGGCCGCCGACTTCATCACGCCCGACTTCTGCAGCCTCACCTGCCAGACCGAGGCGCACAAGCTGGCGCAGAAGCGGCGCGACCGCGAGCGCGCCGACCTCACGCGCCGCCGCAACAAGATGAAGAGGCTGCTCATGCGCAAGCCGCCGCCGCCCGACGCCGCCCGCCAGCCCGAGTCCGTCACCGAGATGACCGAGGCCATGCTCAAGCTGTCCGAGGACCTCATCGAGAACGAGAAGTACCCGTGGATGTGCGGCAAGAACGGCTTCTCCTGGATGCGGTACCTGGACTTCTGCAAGGCCAAGGCGGCGCCGGTCAAGCTGTTCAAGGACCCGTTCCCCTACAACCGGAACGGGTTCAAGGTGGGCATGCGCATGGAGGCCATTGACCCGCAGCACGCGTCGCTGTTCTGCGTGGTGTCGGTGCGGGAGGTGCAGGGCTACCGCATGCGGCTGCACTTCGACGAGTACCCGGACGTGCACGACTACTGGGTGAACGCGGACTGCCGCGACGTGTTCCCGGCGGGCTGGTGCGAGCGCAACGGCCGCACGCTGCGCCCGCCGCTCGCGGCCGCCGCCTTCTCCTGGCCGCTCTACCTCAAGCAGGTGCGCGCCATCGCCGCGCCACGACATCTCTTCCCGCATATCACCACCACGGTAAGCATGTTAAACGTATTCCATAAGGCATCAATGTCGATTATCATTTCAGCCGAAAGACATTCACTGCTGGGCATGAGCCTCCCTAATTGATCCACTCACGACCATCAGCTCCTAGCGGCCTTGACTAAATCGTCTGTGTAGCAGGGAGCCGCCCAACACTACGACTTTCGGCCCGTGGTCACCGCTCTAAAACCTTTCTCCTCCAACATGCCCATTCCTTAAGTAATCTCAACTGTCTCAACATAATTATTAGAGTCTAGAATTTGAAGCCTTGTGTCCCTAAGACATGTCTTTCATCTGAAACGGTATTTGGTTAATAACGAAACATAAAAGTAAAAGAATTTCATTGAAATAAACAGATTTAGCATTCACTTTTATCCACCGTCAACTTAAATAACTGTTGACCTAGTGACCTACTAACCTAAATCTGTTCCATTTGATATATTCTTAAAAGAGTTTTCGTATTATGTGAGTTTGTTAACCGCCTTCAAAAAAGGAGGAGAAGGTTGGAAGTTAAGATGATTTTAAAAGGAATGAAGCTGTATTATAAATGTTTCACTTGCATGTTAGTTAGTGATCTCATTAAGTTTCGTTGGGTCATTTTTGATTTTATAGAGAGTAGAGTTTATTATTTGTTATCGTTTTTAGGGTTCCGTACCTCAAAGGAAAAAACGGAACCCTTATAGGATCACTGTTGTCCGTCTGTCTGTCTGTCTGTCAAGGCCCTTTTTCTCTGGAACGCGTGGAGGTAGCATGCTGAAATTAATATCAAAATCTCAAGCCTGCAATCCATTGAAGCTGTGAAAAAATCAAACTTCTAAATCAACGCAATCAAAAGTTACAGTCAATAAAAAGGTTGTTTCCATACAAATTGCCGTACCCTGAAAACCTAAAGGGTACTTCCAGTTGTCCTAGAAACTTGAAATTGGGAATGAAGGTAGCTCTTATAGCACAACCACTCAGAAAATTCTCAAAATCTTATTTTTTTATGTCTGTCTGTAGATTTCACAGACCAATAAGATGACCCCACACTGCGTACATTTTGCTTAGCAGCTCGCACTTGTCCGGTTTTTTTGTTACATTTTATATTAATTTGATAATTTTGTAGAGTTTCTCAAAACTGTATCCTATTTCCAGGACATTTGTACTGTTGTTACAATAAGGAATAGAGGTACTTTGACTTTCTTAATGAGCCAAAGTTTTCAACCTTTTCCTTACACAGACTGTAAAACCCAACGGATTCCGCATCGGCATGAAGCTGGAGGCCGAGGACCGCGTCAACGACATGGTGTGCGCGGCCTCCGTGGCGGACATGCTGGGGGCGCGGCTGCTCGTCACCTTCGACTCCTGGGACGCGGTCTACGACGTGTGGGCCGACCCCGCCTCGCCCTACATACACCCTGTGGGCTGGGCCGAGGAGAATGACATCACGCTGACCCCGCCCAACTGTAAGTACCTTAATACTAGATGAAGTCTTCACCAGATAAATTAACTGAAAATGCATATTAACATTATCTATATATTCACAAGATTTAGTTTTTTGGTTTTTGTGATTTATTTACTACTAGCTGTTGCCCGCGACTTCGTCCGCGTAGATTTCGGTTATCGCTATCCCGCGGGAACTATATAATTTTCCCGAACAAAAAGTAGCCTATGTTATTCCTCAACATTCAAACTGTCTTCTTATCAAATTTCATCCAGATTGGTGCAGCGGTTTTCCCGTGAAGAGGTAACAAACAGACAGACAGAGAGACAGAGTTACTTTCGCATTTACAATATTAGTTAGGATGATTAGGATTAGGATAGGATACATTTAACATAAATAGATATACGAGAGGCATGCCTAAAGAAATTAGATACTCCTTGCTCAATTGGTTGATACTGGCAAGTTATACACCATTGTAAAGGCTGGTTATTTACTTATAAATTTAAAAATGGAACACTCGGTAAACGTCTGTCATTTTTTTTACATTTTTTTTTTGTTAATTCTGGCGGGAAATTGTCACAACAACGGAGCTCACTCGACGTGATTTTTATGTTATGATTTATTATGACTTTAAAAAAGGTTTAAAGCCGCAAGAATGTTTTGAACTCTTAGTCATGATTTTTGGTGAGTCTGCGTGTTCACGTGCAACCGTTTTTAATTGGTTTGCTGAATTTAAAAGAGGACGGGGAAGTTTTGAAGACGAGGCGAAGACAGGGCGGCCGCCAACAGCAGTTACTCATGAAAACGTGCAAGCAGTGGAGAAAATTATTCGCGAGAACCGACGAATTACATATGTAGAGCTTGAGCGAGAACTGGGTATTGGATCAGCAGCATTGCAAACCATAATTCATGGACAGTTGTCCCTCCATAAGCGTTATTCAAGATGGGTGCCGCATAAACTCAACGATTTGCAGAAAGACCGTCGCGTGGATTGGTGTCAATTTATAATAAATAAATTCCACGCTGGCGAGAAAAAAAACGTCTATGATATACTGACAGGTGATGAAACATGGTTATAAAACTACGATCCTGAAACAAAGCGACAGTCAACAGTATGGTGCTTTGAAGATGAGCCGACCCCTAAAAAATGCCGCCGAGCACGAAGCACACAAAAACAAATGGTTGCTTCATTTTTCTGCAAGACGGGACATGTTGCTACTGTGGTGCTAGAGGAACAAAGGACAGTTATTTCGGAATGGTATGTGACAGTTTGTGCCCCAAAAGTATTATCAGCTTGGTGTGACAAGCGGCCGAAGTCAGGAACCCACCACCTACTCTGGCACCACGACAACGCGGCCCCACACGCTTCTGCCAGAACACTCGATTATTTCAGTTCGAAAAATGACACTATTCTGTCTCACCCGCCATATTCACCCTGCGATTTTTACCTCTTTCCGAAAATTAAAGAAAAATTAAAAGGAAGGCGATTTGAAAGCAAAGAAGATGCCCTTGCTGCTTATAACTATGAAATTTCTGAGGTGTCTAAAGAAGAGTGGTCATTGGCATTTTGTAAATGGTTTAGACGGATGGAAAAATGTATACGTGTTCACGGTGAACACTTCGAAAAAATAGATAGCAATATTAAAGAATAAACTTTGTAATTTTTGAGTATCAATTTTTTTTTTGGCATGACCCTCGTAAACAATGACATTTGCATCGACTGTATCAAGTGTTAAGAACTCAAAATTCTCAAACAGAATCAGCGGAATAGGACTATTTTAATAATTTATTTGTGAGAGATGTTTTGGAAATAGGTATTTATCCATGAAATAAGTGTGCCCCGCATGCCCCGCGCACCTCCCTCACGCATTTCTCCTGCCGCGCAAGATTCCCGCGTTTGGTTTATAATGATGATTAGATCCAAAGTAATCTAATTTAGCTACCTTTATTCTTATAATTTTCATATGTCACCACCTAAACACAAACATTGTTTCATAGTTTCCTCTTAGTCTGAATTAAGTAAATTAGTAGGTATAAACTGTGTCTTTGGTTATTATAAAAAAAAAATTGCAGAACATAGTAAGTTATACACCATTAATAAGTTATACACTGTATAACAAAAATAAAGAGTTTAACAATAAAACATGTAGTAAAAATATTTTTTCTTCATTGCTCAAGTCGGGTATCTACTCGGTATCAAGTGGCTGATTATTCATTTCTAACCATAGCTTTCGGTTACTACCGGCTTATAAGCCGCTGGGTTACAATTATTACCATTACTGACTGACTGACCGACAGACAACACATAGGCTAAACCACTGGACCTAGATACTCGAAATTTGGCAAACTTATACCTCGAGTATCCTAGAGGTGCACTAAGAAGGGATCTTTCGAAATTCTCATGGCATAGGGAACTAGCCCATTTTGACATATTTCACCTTAATTTCATTAAAAATAAAATCTTTGCAAGGCCGGGAGGGTGGAGCGCTAGTTTTATAATTATAATGGAATCTTTTCAAATATAGTTTCCACATACAATGACAATGCAAAGAAAAATCCGTTAAGCAGCTGGACTTGAACCAGCAACCTCGGTAATCCGTACCACGCTCCACCAATTAAGCTATACTTAACGTTGGTGTACCTTAATTGGTGGAGTGTGGTACGGATTACCGAGGTTGCTGGTTCAAGTCCAGCTGCTTAACGGATTTTTCTTTGCATTGTCATTGAATTTTGTTGCAATTGTTGCAAATTGAATTGCATATGAATGTTTCATAAAAATAGAAACAAAAATAATCAATAAATCAATTATTTTAACATAAATTCCGTCAATTATTGCCTAAAAATGTGTAATGCAATGATGACTCAGTTTATCTTATCTCCCTAAAGGATATTTGCTTTTAATAACTAATAACTAGCTTTTAAACGGGTCCTAATATAAAAAACATAAAGACATAAGACCTATTTATACCGGGATATTGACCACGATTTCCTGGCTCCCAGTATATAGTTAGGATCACGGGTGTTGGTGGATGCCGCGGTCTATAAGTCCAATCTAATCAACTACCATACTATCATTATTACCAACAAAGTCAATACTATCATTATTATTACCAACAAAGTCAACATCGACACAATGACAAAAGAAACGACGAAATTCGGAACAAGATTTTTTTATAATTACATACATTCACTACTTTACTAATAGCTGACTGTAACATAAGTAATAAATAACAGTTTCACCTGCTTGAATATGGAATTAATGTTTTATTCATAATGCGGAAAACGTAAATTATTTCTTCCTCTAAAAACTGTAAATTGGCTTGAATTATGAAGGTCATAATTTCCTTCAATATAAAAAATACATTGTGAAGTAAAGATCCCAATTTATAAAAGTTTTCAATTAAATTATTGTTATCACAAACAAGGATTAAGGGTACAAAAACTAAAGTGTAATCAGTTTGAGATCCAAAGTATAGTTAGTTAACACCTCTACTTGTGGTAGTTAGTAAATTAATATCTCAATTTAGCAATCTCCAAATGGTTGCGGCCTATGCCAAATTAGGAACATAGTAAGCAAACCCTTAGAAGTAGGCCTAATTTAATATTTTTATGTATGCAAGTTGAAGGTGATTTTGAGTAAGACAATTTAAGTTGAAACCACTGTCAATGATCTATAATTACATCCACAACAAACATGTATCTTCGCTGCACTCAATAATAAGGACAGTCAGAGAAATATGTGTTTATCAGTCACATTTATATGTAAATGACAGCGCATCAGTCACGTCCATTAGTCTGTTAGTGGCAGTCGGCGCGTGCGCACGCCACTTACTACTCGATAGCGCTGCAATTCGTACGCTTATCCGATTGGCTCAGATACCGACAGGCGCCGGCGCTCGAGACGTTTACACAAGGTAACGTTTTACCAGATTTTACCTTGGATACGAGTTAAAGCAATAAAGCGGTTTTAATTGTAAACTTTGTTTTAAATAATTTTTGGCTCTACAGTATATTATTATAGCTCTACTAAGTATCGAAATGGAGTTGTTATGCGAATGTCTGCCTTGTTTTGTTTTTTACAATCAGGTAAAGCTTGTCAAGATAATATAATGTGCCTAACATTCTTCCGCAAAATTGCTTTTCTTGCCAATACTTAATAAACGACATTTGTGTCATGAAAGAAGTCTTTTTAAATAAATTTCAACGTAATACGTGGTGGATTCATCGCATGCTTCAATTATCAATCTCTTTGCTAAAGTATTTAGCTGATGATATTATTATTGTTATCTCGTAATATAGCTAAACCTATTATGCTGTATGTTATGCAGTAATTACACTCTCCATTATGTCTCAATTGTAACTAATTATATTTCAAGTAACTAGTTTTTGTTGGCCTATTAATATTCATAAATTATGTTCCATAACACCTGTTAACCAACTTTTAACATGAAACTACCGTGAGACTCAATCATAGTGAAATAAAAACGGATCACTCACGTATATAAGTCGAGTTTAGCCCGACATGTTTCGGACTAATTCGTAGTCCTTCCTCTCGGTCGCGCGAGCAGAGCCGCGGTGCGCAGTGTGCGTCTCGCCGCCGCTGGGTCGTGCGCTCCCAGAGGAAGGACTACGAATTAGTCCGAAACATGTCGGGCTAAACTCGACTTATATACGTGAGTGATCCGTTTTTATTTCACTATGACCTGTTTACCAACATGAAACATTGGGAGAATTTATAAGGCTTTACTACCTGTTACCTGCTACTTCGTCTGCGTAGGATTTGATTATAGATAATCCCAGAAGTGCGAAAATTTTCAGTAAAAAGTGGCTTATATGTTAATCTGAGGTATAAGTTACATTACTGTGAAGTTTCAGTAAAATTCGATAAGTAGTTTTTGCGTGAAAGTGTAACAAACATTCAAACATTTTATCTTCGCGTTTATAAATTAGTAGGATGTATTTCTGAAATTTCAAACTGGAACGTAAATATGCAGTAAGACAAGAAAAATGTTTTTTTAAACTGGGATTTCCCAAGACGTTCACCATACCGCGGCGTCGGGCTACCAACTGCGCCATCCCAGCGATCATTGGTAGCAGAGAAAAACTCCTAGTTCATAGTGAAGTTCATAGTTGATATAAAATGAAAAGTATTGACTGACTTGACTCATCAACACTCAGCCCAAACCCTTGAGTCTGGGAACCTGAAAATTTTATTATTAGAGGTTCCCTTTAAAATGTAGACAAGAAATATGGACGTATTTTTATAAATAAGTATTATTTTTTTAAGGTTAAACTAGATTATTCTTTTTTATACGACGAGCAAGTGGGTCACCTGATGGTAGGTGATCACCACTGCCCATAGACACCTGCAACCCCGGAGGAGTTTATATTAAATAAAATAAAAAAAGGTTTACACTAATGATAATGGCTAATTACAAACTTTTCAAACGTATCAAATAACAGCACATTCATTCTGACCCTATGACTTCATCCTAAAACGTTACATTTTCCTTCCTCAATGATGTGGTCTATTATGTTCTCCAGTCTACAAGGATCCGGAGGCGTTTTCGTGGGAGTCGTACTTGGCCGAGACGGGGGCGTCCGCGGTGCCGCCGCGCGCCTTCAAGACGCGCGCGCCGCAAGGGTTCAAGCCTGGGATGAAGCTGGAAGTGGTTGATAAGAGGGTATGTACTGTGGGGTGTAGCCCAGGAAGTGGGCACTGGAGAAGGTACGGTGACGCGTCCTAACGGTAAAATTTGCTACTGCCCTGCAAATACTAATGCAATTAAATAAAAGATGGTATTCTTAGTCAGGACTGGGTCTATATTCAAATAGCAGGGGCTTAAATCTAATACATGTTCTGTAAATCAACTATCTTAATCCGAGGTCCCGAGGTTATTTTGATCAAATTCTAAGTTTAAAATGAACAGATCAGTCTAGCTTGCCAGGACCGCGCCATGCACTTGTTGCATGGATTCTAACACCCTACAGTACCTATAATTACTTACTTATTTGTTGTATGACAAGAATTTTACGAATGGGTCATTTTTCGGGCGTTTGTGCCAAATCACTTTTGTGGTCACAATTTTTTATTTTTATACTATAAACTGACCAGTGATTGACCCCTGTCTCACTTCTTGATGGAAGGTGCAGATGAGGCCTAAGGTGTAACTCGCTGGTTCAGTAACAGCCTATTCACTCTAGAGTGGATAATGATTTTGATGACGTTTTCGGTTATTTGGTATATAGAAGTACGGGACCGCTGCTAGCTTATTAGAAATGCCACCAAAGCAACAGCCAATTCATCAATAACGTATCCACGAAAGTGAAGCGGTAGAAACGCTCGAATAATGACCCGAATACACGAATGTGGACCTCCGCAAAGTATCCTAATTTGTAGCTCTGTAAGCGTAGACCTCGCGATCTCATTTTTGAACATATTGGATTTTTTTTCTTTAATTCTTTAATAAGTTATCGTCAAAAACTTTCTATATACGAGGGGCGGCTGAAAAGTAATCTACCTAACAATGAAACAAAAGACTGTCGTGGCTAAATTTTTGTTATTTTTCTATATAGTCCCATGCTAGTAAAATGCACTTATTAAATTTTTCAAATATTGAATTTAAACCATTAAAAAAAAACTTTCGGTTTGTTGTCAAAAAAGTCAGTAACCGCAACCTTCATTTCGTCATCGGTCATAAACTTTCGTCCCCTGAGGTCTTTCTTGAGAAGTCTAAACAGAAATTTGTCACAGGGGGCTAAATCTGGACTATAAGGGGGGTGGTCAATGGTTTCGAAGCCATTGTCTTTAATTGCTAGCTTCCTTGTGCGGGCGGTATGCACTGGTGCGTTATCGTGCAAAATCAGAATTCCTTTGCTTAGTTTACCTCGCCGTTTTTCTTTTATTGTTTCTCTTAGTTGATATAGTAAGTTTGAGTAATAATCAGCATTTATTGTAGTTTTCTTCGGTAAATAATCTATGAGCAAAATCCCTTCTGTGTCCCAAAAGATTGTAGCCATAAGTCTACCTGGACCTGGCCTGCCGATGGACAGACCTTAAATTTCCGAGGCGGCTTCTCATCCTTAAATTTTCACTGTAACGACTCTTGCTTACTTTCCGGGTCCCATTGTCGAATCCAAGTCACATCACATGTTACAATTCTAGAAATTATTTCTTCCTCTTTCCCTCGACTCATGTCCAAAAACTCTTCGCAACATTTGACACGCCTCTCCATGTCAAATGCAGTCAACATTCTGGGGACCCAACGTGCACTAACCTTGGACATGTTCAAATGCTCATGAATTATTTCATTGACTCGCTCTTTACTGACACCCACATCTCTAGCTATCTCCCACTGCTTCACTCGTCGCTTCTCTAATATATTTATTTTCACCCTGGCTACATTTTCATCGGTGACGGCCGAAACTGGTCTTCCGCTACGAGGATCATCTTCCAGGCTCTCACGACCTAACTTAAACTGCTTTGACCAAACCTTTATAACAAATTCGGAAGAACACGAACTGCCAAACACACGTAACATACGCTGTCTGATCCCCGAAGGCGTATTCTCTTCTTTAGTCAATAACTTAATCGCCGCACGCTGCTCGATTTTATCAATTTTCACTTTTTCTACCGACATGTTTGAAACAATTGTAGGAGACAAATAAACGTGATGCAATAAACAAATGAATTAAATACATTTTGAAAATAGAATAACAAACGAATATAAATCCATACCAGCCAGCATTATTTTTGTATATATTTCTGACCAAGGAGATTACTTATCAGCCGTCCCTCGTAATTATCGAACGTGCTCACAAAATTTCACGTAGAGGAGAACAACCGGACATCTGGACTGACATTTGAAGGCATTTTTGTACAAGCTTAAACTTGACGCTTCACTCGCTCGGCCAATAAATAACGTATTCCCTTCCCCAGGTCCCGTTCCTGATCCGCGTGGCGACGGTGAGCGCGGTGAAGGGGCATCAGGTGCGCATCTCGTTCGACGGCTGGCCCGACGAGTTAGCCTACTGGCTGGACGACGACTCGCCCGACATACACCCGGTGGGCTGGTGCCTCAAGACCGGCCACCCGCTCGAGCCGCCGCTCAGTAAGTCGCTTACTTACGCATTTCAACCGTTTTTAGGGGAGCTGGGTGCTATAATATCAGCAAAACACCTGAATTCACTGTACGGATCAAGAATAGAGTTGTGTTTCGTTTGGTCCTCTGGTATATGCAGTCTTGTAATCTCTAAGTTATTTACGAGTCCTTTTCTAACATGTGTCTGTTGTGTGTAGCGGCGGAAGAAATGGCGACGCTGGGTCCGTGCGGCGTGGGCGGCTGCCGCGGGCTGGGCTCGCTGCGCGGCGGCGCGCACAAGACGCACGTGGCCGCCTCCGCCTGCCCCTACCGCGCGCCCGCCTCGCCCGCGCCGCCCGACCGCCTGGCCGCCCAGCCGGCCCTAGCCGCGCCCAGGTAACACACTACACTCATACGCGCCCGCTCACATACACCAAAGTACGCCAACGCAGCAACGTGTGTTCCGTAAATGTGATACAGACCTTGGTTAACTCAAAGTTGAAAATCTATAGCTCGTGCCTGCAACCAGCAATACGAGTACAGCATCATTATGGTACGAGTTTCAATACTATCTTGTATTTATTATTGTTTAAAATATACATACGATAAATAACTAATCTTCCATCGTCCAGTTTTATGATTAGGTACGCCTTGACAGTTCTCAAGCGGAATGACATTCCAAAACTGATTTGCACCTTGTTTACTTCCAGAGTTCTCGTCCGACCGCCGAAACCCGCAGAAAATTTGACGCCCACCAGCGATACAGCCAAAGAGAAGTAAGTTGTGATTATAATTATCGCTTAGCAAGTACAAATGCACTTTGTAAATGTTTAACTACATTATATAGGAGTTAGTTCCAGAAAGTGAAACGGCACGAATATTATTGTGACTTTTATTATTTAAGCACTTATGATGTACAGTTGTAGCAATTAAAGACACTTAGAAACATCTACTAGCGTTACACCTTATCTTACGTCCGCGCTGCTCAGCTGCCAGTTAGATAATGATCTACACTCCGATTCTCCCTCCCGACCATCCCTCGGTAGTCACACTAATGACGCTCTATGGTTTTAGTCAAACAACTGCTGTACTCATGACTTCCGAGAGGTAGTAGGGTGGTGTACATTATTAATTGACGTAATATTATATGTAACTTGTTTAACAATATTTATCAGTAATTTCTAATGAGATAATATCCTTTAATTTAATAATTAACGATCTAACATTCATTAATCATATACAAACGATTACAGATGGCGCTCTGCGCCTACGACAGAGACAACTACTGTATGGTTACTTGCACTTGCATTATACATTATTATATTATTGTATTATAAATACCTACATTATATATTCATGCCCTAATTAATGATATTTTATGATAAATAAATAATAAGCTTACAGCTCGGCCATCCTGTTTTAGCGAGTCCCATCGCTACAAAAAGGAGAGCTTATATAATTCCTACAAATGCTTAATTATAGAGCCCCATTAATTAAAGTTGAGGGCGATTAACCGATATTATGCCTAAGTATACATGTAACACTAAACAGAATTTAACAATAGTTGTAGGGACAGAGACCAATAAATGATTAATATGAATTTTATGGTGTCATGATGTCACTACCATCCGTTTCTATAATATTGATAAAAATTTGCTATTATACATAAAATAAACATCTAATCCTGTAATCGTCCTGAGTTTGACCCATTGATTAATTAATTAAACAGAAAATTACTCTTCATGGTCAGTACCAGTACTAGAGCTTTCGCTATCAATGTCACTATCGAGATCTCTATCGAAGTTAAGCCATGGTTGAATCTTATCCAGAGCTACCACGTTTTCGTAGCGACGACCCTGTTTTCTAGTTAAGGGAGTGTCCTCTATGAGATACCGGTCGTTAGGGAGTACTTTTTTATGCGATAAGGACCTTGGTATTTGTTTACTAATTTTTGTGACTTACCGTCGTGTGCAACTTGTCTCTCTACGCGTACCAAGTCGCCGTCTTTATAAGCTTTACCTGGTTTGCGACCTTTGTTAAATCTTAATGTATCTTTCTCCTGTTGCTTGTCTATCTTTTGCTTTGCCTGCTCCCTAGCGTGATTTAACTCATCCGAACCTACGACATTCAAGGTATCCCTTATGACAGAATTTAGTATACCTTGCGAGTTGCTTGTGATATTAAATCCAAACAAAAGTTCGGATGGAGTCTTTTGAGTAGTTTTATGAGTTGTTGTGTTGAGACCTACCTGAATTTCTGCAACATACTCATCCCAGTTCCTCTCATCATCCCCGTGAGAGGAAGTAGATAAAGCGTTGAGGATTGTCTTATTGAATCTCTCCACCTGGCCATTCGCGCGTGGTGTTGCAACTGCATTTTCGATGTGCTTAATGCCAAATGAAGAAACAAATTCTTTGAATGTCTTACTCGTGAAGCTAGTTCCCTTGTCTGTGATTAGACGGGAGGGAACCCCAAAATAGCTAATATGCTCCTTAACGACTCTAACAGAGGTTGCTGATTTCGTATTTTTGACGGGGGTTATATTTGCATACTTCGTGAAGCCATCTATTATTACTAATAAATAGCAGTTGCCCTTTTTGCTTTTTACGAACGGACCCAAATGGTCTGCGTGGATGGTGTGGAAGGGGACACTAACCTTTTCTATGGGGTGAAGTTCGCCTTCACGTCGGCCGCCAGGAATTTTGTGGTGTGCACACTCCAGACAGGATGTAACATATTTTTTTACGAAACGTCGCATTTTGGCGAACCAATAATGTTTCTGTATTCGCTGAAGCGTCTTGTCAAATCCGTAATGACCAACATCATCGTAGTTTTTCTGTAGTATTTGCCAGCGAACGCTTTTCGGTACCAACCACTTCAGTTCGTTGTTAACAACGCGGTAGACCCTTCCGTTTTTAAGCTTGTAATTTTTAACGACATCCAAAACTTGTTCAGAGTTAGGGTCGCTGAGAACTTCTTTTATTGCTTTAATTTCCGCATCCGCACTTTGGACGGTAGTGATCCAGTCTTGATCAATCTCCTCGGTCGTGAGTACATCGAGAACGTGACTTTCTGATATACTTTCGTCAACAGGGTTGCGGCTCAGAGCGTCCGCATGTAGCATGCGTATACCAGGTCGATATTCGATGGTGCAGTCATATTCTTGTATTTGTACCCACCATCGAGCGACTCTTGGTATAACGTCGCGTTTGGTCAGAGTATATCTGAGGGCATTACAGTCTGTAAAGATTTTAAATGATATCCCAACTAGGTATACTCGGAAACGATTCAGAGATGCAACAACTGCAAGAGTCTCCTGCTCGTAGGAATGGAGTTTGCGCTCCTCGGGAGTAGTCTTACGACTAAAATAGGAAACAGGCTGGAAAACCCCATCTGAGTTAGATTGCAGGAGTATCCCCGCAACGCCGTCTTTGCTTGCATCTGTGTGCAGTTGGGTGTCCGACTTTGGGTCATATAGCGCTAAGAGTGGTCTCTGGGTCAATAGACGTTTGATGTTATCAAAGGCGTTCTGTTGAGCCTCTCCCCATGACCATTTGGAATCTTTCCGCAACAGGTCTGTCAGTGGGGACGTTATAAGGGCGTAGCCCTTAATGAATCGCCGAAAAAAGCCTGACAGTCCGAGGAACTGTCTAACTTCGTGCTGATTGCTCGGGGTACGGAATTTTGAAACCGCGTCAGTTTTCCTAGATCCAGGACGGATTCCACTAGCGCTAACCTCGAAACCAAGAAACTCAACTTGATTTTGGAAGAAGTTGCATTTACTTAACTTTAGTGTGACGCCTCCTTCCTTGAGTAAAAGCAAAACATCTTGTAGCCTTTGTAATCCCTCAGTGACATCCTTCGCCGGAATCAAAATATCGTCCATATAGACAATAGCGTACTTTATTTTAGCTTCAGACAAAATCTTGTTGATCGTCCTTTGAAACACTGATGGTGCATTCACCAATCCGAACGGCATCCTGTTATATTCGTATTGTCCGTCAGGGGTTACAAAAGCTGTCTTATGTCGCGATTCTTCCGCAATAGGAATCTGGTAGTATCCGGAAGCCAAATCTAAGGATGTAAATAAGGTATTCCCGGCGAGTTGGTCCAATTGATCCTCGACTCTAGGAAGGGGGTAATGATCCTTTTTTGTCTTACGATTTAATGCCCTGTAGTCAACGCATAAGCGTTTTTCGCCGGTTTTTTTTTGAACTAATACAATAGGGCTCGCGTATGGCGAGGAAGATTCCCTGACAATCCCATTATCGAGCATTTCTTGGACCATGCCTCTTACCAACATTCTTTCAGCGTACGACATGCGATAGGGACGATAGACCACAGGTTGAGAGTCTTCGAGTTCGATAACCATTTCAGTTATCTTCGTAAAGCCGAGATCATCGAGGCCCTTTGAAAAACAATCGCTATACTCCGACAAAAGTTTCTGAAGTTTTAAACGCTCTTCATCGCTCAGGCTTTCTCCGCAGTTTACCGTTTCGTCAGCTTCATTTTCCTTGAACATGACACTACAGCAGTCATATGTAATATTGCTACCTTGTTTTAAAACGGCACGCGTCAGCAAGAACCCCTTTTCTAGGTTGATTACCTCGGGTGATGTATTCAAAACCAGAACAGTACTCACACCGTGGATTACGTCGTACTGCCCAGGGAGCAAAAAGTATTCTTTACCTTCTGGGCCCCGAAGCGATCCGTTAACGAGGATAGTGCCAGTGTCAGGAGACGCAGACTCAACTGGGACTGGTGTCAGCGCTCTACATGGCAAAGTGACCTCTTTACGTACCTTCAGATGTACCTTTTCGTTGGTAGTTCTTTGAAAGATAAGTTCTTTCGGAGTCTTTGTTATCACAATGTCTGGCTTTTCTGTAAAGGAGTGACCTAGTAACACTGGTTGACTAATCACAAAGTCTTCAACTACGTACAAACTTATTAACTCCTTGATACCCTGAACCTCAACGTTAGTTGATATAAAACCTATAGGTGTCACTAGGTTTCCCCCTATGCCTCTAAGCACTGGCAAGTCTACAGACTTTTCAACATTGATATTCAGTCGTTGTGCCGTACTTATTTTTATAAGTGAGCACTGACTGCCGAGATCAATATGACACTTGACAGTTAAGTCATTGACCTTGATATCCATTATATACTTATTGTTTAAGTCATTCATGTGCAGCTCGGCTACTTGTTTTTCTATCCTTTCTTTACCCTTCCCTTCGTCCTTTGCCTGAGGTTTGTTCGACCTCTTGAAACAGTGATCTGCTAAATGGCCCATTTTCTCACAATGAGTACATTTTACAGCAGGCTTTTCACATTTTGAGCTACGATGTCCGACTTCGTTACAATTATAACATTTGATACTAGCATTTGTATTTTCCCTTAATGTGCTGGAACGCGTGGAATTTTGCCTACGGTCATTATAACGAGGTCTACGAGATGGGTCTTGATGATCGCGATCCCTACTTTGCCCTACCCTTACAGTTTTAAAATACTGTAGGACCTGTTCGGGTTCAGAGAATTGGGCCGCTTGAGCACCTACTCTTACCGCACGATCATCTACACCACCAAGGATGCAATCGACTGCCTGTCTACCGTATAAATTGCACCTATTTAATAAGTTAATCTTCGCATAATAGTATTGCTCAAGCGAGTCACCGTATTTAACTCTCTTAGATAGCATTTCTGTAAGAAGCTCGCAATAGTCGTCGCGACAGGGAAACGATTCGATTAATTTCTTCTTCCATTCTGTCCATGTTAATAATACACTTGGTAGACCTTGATACCAGGTCTTAGCAACGCCTGTAAGTTTGGGAAGAGCATAATGAATCGTTTCTCTATCGTCCCACTGATATATGGTGGCGCATTCTTCTACTTTTGTAAGCCAAGTCAATACAGTCTGTTCTTTGGTCATAGGGTCAAACTCGGGAATAACATTAGTATTGAAGGTGAGTTTCGGTTTATCAGCCTTCTTAAACTGTTTCAGGATGTCAAGGAACTTATCTAAAATTGCCGATTCACGTTCTCTGCTACCTGAATTAGATAGCCTCGAACGTTTACTATTGCTATGATAACGCTCACCAGAGTCTTCGGAAGAACTGTATCGTCGCCTGCGGCCGTTGTCCTGACGCTGTCGGGATCGCGAGTGTCTCCTTGAGCTGCTCTCTTCGTCCCACTGAGGACTAACTTCGCCTTGCCTCCACTCCCTACCGGCGACCTTTGGGCTGTCATGGCCGGCATATTCAAAATCACGACCCTGTGACCTGGGTATTTCTGGGTAGATATGGTATGAACCCCGGCCCTGTGACCTGGGCGCTTCTGGGTTACTAACTTCAGAACCCTGGCCCTGTGACCTGGGCGCTCCTGGGTTATTACCTACAGAACCCTGGCCCTGTGACCTGGGCGCTCCTGGGTTATTACCTTCAGAACCCTGGCCCTGTGACCTGGGCGCTCCTGGGTGACTACCTTCAAAATCCTGGCCCTGTGACCTGGGCGCTCCTGGGTCGTCCGTTTCCATATCTGAAACTTCGAATGGTCAAGCTTAGTGTCTGAATTTAGATTTACATATTCGACTCTACATATCATCAACTCTACATATCATCGACTCTACATATCGTCGACTCTACATATCGTCGACTCTACATATCGTCGACTCTACATGTCGACTCTACATGTCGACTCTACACGTCGACTCTACACGTCGACTCTACATGTCGACTCTACATGTCGACTCTACATGTCGACTCTACATGTCGACTCTACATGTCGACTCTACATGTCGACTCTACATGTCGACTCTACATGTCGACTCTACACGTCGACTCTACATATCGAGAGCAGATTTCATGGTGGCAATATTATAGTTACGCGGTTTAAGCATAATAATTATAACACATAAATACGCTATTATTATCTATTAGATCTAACATTTCCAATACCCATTAGATCAAAGGAGCTTACACTAATTAGTTTTGAAGTAATAACTTAATTAAACACATGCATTGAAAGTGATTAGCCGTATAAATCCTCCGAAACGATTCCGTATCGGTACTCGTAGATACAGTTTAACGTTCTAACTTTAACGGACGAAAGTGTCACATCTGTTCATCTCCAGGGAGTACCCGTGGCAAGATAACATACGTGATTAACCGTATAAACCTCCGGACTGCCTCCGTAACGGTAGATACAGTTTAACGTTCTAACTTTAACAGACGAAAGTGTCACATATGTTCATCTCCAGGGAGTGCCCGTGGCAAGATAAACATACGTGATTAACCGTATAAACCTCCGGAATGTCTCCGTAACGGAAAATACAGTTTTAACATTCCTAACTAACAGACCAAAAGGCCACATATGTCCATCTCCAGGGAGTACCCGTGGCAAGATGAACACACGTGGTTAACCATATAAACCTCCGGAATGTCTCCGTAACGGTAGATACAGTTGAACGGCCATACCAACTACTCGAATGCACGAATCATTTAGTCTACTATCTCCTCAATATTACAAACGGAAGAGAGAGAAGAAAAAAAAAAAAAAGTGAAAAGAATAAAAAAAAAAAAAACGTACTTACGTTTTGTGTGGCGTGGCAAGAATCCTATCGATTCCTGTCTATCCCACTTCTGAAACTATAGGAGTTAGTTCCAGAAAGTGAAACGGCACGAATATTATTGTGACTTTTATTATTTAAGCACTTATGATGTACAGTTGTAGCAATTAAAGACACTTAGAAACATCTACTAGCGTTACACCTTATCTTATGTCCGCGCTGCTCAGCTGCCAGTTAGATAATGATCTACACTCCGATTCTCCCTCTCGACCATCCCTCGGTAGTCACACTAATGACGCTCTATGGTTTTAGTCAAACAACTGCTGTACTCATGACTTCCGAGAGGTAGTAGGGTGGTGTACATTATTAATTGACGTAATATTATATGTAACTTGTTTAACAATATTTATCAGTAATTTCTAATGAGATAATATCCTTTAATTTAATAATTAACGATCTAACATTCATTAATCATATACAAACGATTACAGATGGCGCTCTGCGCCTACGACAGAGACAACTACTGTATGGTTACTTGCACTTGCATTATACATTATTATATTATTGTATTATAAATACCTACATTATATATTCATGCCCTAATTAATGATATTTTATGATAAATAAATAATAAGCTTACAGCTCGGCCATCCTGTTTTAGCGAGTCCCATCGCTACAAAAAGGAGAGCTTATATAATTCCTACAAATGCTTAATTATAGAGCCCCATTAATTAAAGTTGAGGGCGATTAACCGATATTATGCCTAAGTATACATGTAACACTAAACAGAATTTAACAATAGTTGTAGGGACAGAGACCAATAAATGATTAATATGAATTTTATGGTGTCATGATGTCACTACCATCCGTTTCTATAATATTGATAAAAATTTGCTATTATACATAAAATAAACATCTAATCCTGTAATCGTCCTGAGTTTGACCCATTGATTAATTAATTAAACAGAAAATTACTCTTCATGGTCAGTACCAGTACTAGAGCTTTCGCTATCAATGTCACTATCGAGATCTCTATCGAAGTTAAGCCATGGTTGAATCTTATCCAGAGCTACCACGTTTTCGTAGCGACGACCCTGTTTTCTAGTTAAGGGAGTGTCCTCTATGAGATACCGGTCGTTAGGGAGTACTTTTTTATGCGATAAGGACCTTGGTATTTGTTTACTAATTTTTGTGACTTACCGTCGTGTGCAACTTGTCTCTCTACGCGTACCAAGTCGCCGTCTTTATAAGCTTTACCTGGTTTGCGACCTTTGTTAAATCTTAATGTATCTTTCTCCTGTTGCTTGTCTATCTTTTGCTTTGCCTGCTCCCTAGCGTGATTTAACTCATCCGAACCTACGACATTCAAGGTATCCCTTATGACAGAATTTAGTATACCTTGCGAGTTGCTTGTGATATTAAATCCAAACAAAAGTTCGGATGGAGTCTTTTGAGTAGTTTTATGAGTTGTTGTGTTGAGACCTACCTGAATTTCTGCAACATACTCATCCCAGTTCCTCTCATCATCCCCGTGAGAGGAAGTAGATAAAGCGTTGAGGATTGTCTTATTGAATCTCTCCACCTGGCCATTCGCGCGTGGTGTTGCAACTGCATTTTCGATGTGCTTAATGCCAAATGAAGAAACAAATTCTTTGAATGTCTTACTCGTGAAGCTAGTTCCCTTGTCTGTGATTAGACGGGAGGGAACCCCAAAATAGCTAATATGCTCCTTAACGACTCTAACAGAGGTTGCTGATTTCGTATTTTTGACGGGGGTTATATTTGCATACTTCGTGAAGCCATCTATTATTACTAATAAATAGCAGTTGCCCTTTTTGCTTTTTACGAACGGACCCAAATGGTCTGCGTGGATGGTGTGGAAGGGGACACTAACCTTTTCTATGGGGTGAAGTTCGCCTTCACGTCGGCCGCCAGGAATTTTGTGGTGTGCACACTCCAGACAGGATGTAACATATTTTTTTACGAAACGTCGCATTTTGGCGAACCAATAATGTTTCTGTATTCGCTGAAGCGTCTTGTCAAATCCGTAATGACCAACATCATCGTAGTTTTTCTGTAGTATTTGCCAGCGAACGCTTTTCGGTACCAACCACTTCAGTTCGTTGTTAACAACGCGGTAGACCCTTCCGTTTTTAAGCTTGTAATTTTTAACGACATCCAAAACTTGTTCAGAGTTAGGGTCGCTGAGAACTTCTTTTATTGCTTTAATTTCCGCATCCGCACTTTGGACGGTAGTGATCCAGTCTTGATCAATCTCCTCGGTCGTGAGTACATCGAGAACGTGACTTTCTGATATACTTTCGTCAACAGGGTTGCGGCTCAGAGCGTCCGCATGTAGCATGCGTATACCAGGTCGATATTCGATGGTGCAGTCATATTCTTGTATTTGTACCCACCATCGAGCGACTCTTGGTATAACGTCGCGTTTGGTCAGAGTATATCTGAGGGCATTACAGTCTGTAAAGATTTTAAATGATATCCCAACTAGGTATACTCGGAAACGATTCAGAGATGCAACAACTGCAAGAGTCTCCTGCTCGTAGGAATGGAGTTTGCGCTCCTCGGGAGTAGTCTTACGACTAAAATAGGAAACAGGCTGGAAAACCCCATCTGAGTTAGATTGCAGGAGTATCCCCGCAACGCCGTCTTTGCTTGCATCTGTGTGCAGTTGGGTGTCCGACTTTGGGTCATATAGCGCTAAGAGTGGTCTCTGGGTCAATAGACGTTTGATGTTATCAAAGGCGTTCTGTTGAGCCTCTCCCCATGACCATTTGGAATCTTTCCGCAACAGGTCTGTCAGTGGGGACGTTATAAGGGCGTAGCCCTTAATGAATCGCCGAAAAAAGCCTGACAGTCCGAGGAACTGTCTAACTTCGTGCTGATTGCTCGGGGTACGGAATTTTGAAACCGCGTCAGTTTTCCTAGATCCAGGACGGATTCCACTAGCGCTAACCTCGAAACCAAGAAACTCAACTTGATTTTGGAAGAAGTTGCATTTACTTAACTTTAGTGTGACGCCTCCTTCCTTGAGTAAAAGCAAAACATCTTGTAGCCTTTGTAATCCCTCAGTGACATCCTTCGCCGGAATCAAAATATCGTCCATATAGACAATAGCGTACTTTATTTTAGCTTCAGACAAAATCTTGTTGATCGTCCTTTGAAACACTGATGGTGCATTCACCAATCCGAACGGCATCCTGTTATATTCGTATTGTCCGTCAGGGGTTACAAAAGCTGTCTTATGTCGCGATTCTTCCGCAATAGGAATCTGGTAGTATCCGGAAGCCAAATCTAAGGATGTAAATAAGGTATTCCCGGCGAGTTGGTCCAATTGATCCTCGACTCTAGGAAGGGGGTAATGATCCTTTTTTGTCTTACGATTTAATGCCCTGTAGTCAACGCATAAGCGTTTTTCGCCGGTTTTTTTTTGAACTAATACAATAGGGCTCGCGTATGGCGAGGAAGATTCCCTGACAATCCCATTATCGAGCATTTCTTGGACCATGCCTCTTACCAACATTCTTTCAGCGTACGACATGCGATAGGGACGATAGACCACAGGTTGAGAGTCTTCGAGTTCGATAACCATTTCAGTTATCTTCGTAAAGCCGAGATCATCGAGGCCCTTTGAAAAACAATCGCTATACTCCGACAAAAGTTTCTGAAGTTTTAAACGCTCTTCATCGCTCAGGCTTTCTCCGCAGTTTACCGTTTCGTCAGCTTCATTTTCCTTGAACATGACACTACAGCAGTCATATGTAATATTGCTACCTTGTTTTAAAACGGCACGCGTCAGCAAGAACCCCTTTTCTAGGTTGATTACCTCGGGTGATGTATTCAAAACCAGAACAGTACTCACACCGTGGATTACGTCGTACTGCCCAGGGAGCAAAAAGTATTCTTTACCTTCTGGGCCCCGAAGCGATCCGTTAACGAGGATAGTGCCAGTGTCAGGAGACGCAGACTCAACTGGGACTGGTGTCAGCGCTCTACATGGCAAAGTGACCTCTTTACGTACCTTCAGATGTACCTTTTCGTTGGTAGTTCTTTGAAAGATAAGTTCTTTCGGAGTCTTTGTTATCACAATGTCTGGCTTTTCTGTAAAGGAGTGACCTAGTAACACTGGTTGACTAATCACAAAGTCTTCAACTACGTACAAACTTATTAACTCAATTGTTTAAGTCATTCATGTGCAGCTCGGCTACTTGTTTTTCTATCCTTTCTTTACCCTTCCCTTCGTCCTTTGCCTGAGGTTTGTTCGACCTCTTGAAACAGTGATCTGCTAAATGGCCCATTTTCTCACAATGAGTACATTTTACAGCAGGCTTTTCACATTTTGAGCTACGATGTCCGACTTCGTTACAATTATAACATTTGATACTAGCATTTGTATTTTCCCTTAATGTGCTGGAACGCGTGGAATTTTGCCTACGGTCATTATAACGAGGTCTACGAGATGGGTCTTGATGATCGCGATCCCTACTTTGCCCTACCCTTACAGTTTTAAAATACTGTAGGACCTGTTCGGGTTCAGAGAATTGGGCCGCTTGAGCACCTACTCTTACCGCACGATCATCTACACCACCAAGGATGCAATCGACTGCCTGTCTACCGTATAAATTGCACCTATTTAATAAGTTAATCTTCGCATAATAGTATTGCTCAAGCGAGTCACCGTATTTAACTCTCTTAGATAGCATTTCTGTAAGAAGCTCGCAATAGTCGTCGCGACAGGGAAACGATTCGATTAATTTCTTCTTCCATTCTGTCCATGTTAATAATACACTTGGTAGACCTTGATACCAGGTCTTAGCAACGCCTGTAAGTTTGGGAAGAGCATAATGAATCGTTTCTCTATCGTCCCACTGATATATGGTGGCGCATTCTTCTACTTTTGTAAGCCAAGTCAATACAGTCTGTTCTTTGGTCATAGGGTCAAACTCGGGAATAACATTAGTATTGAAGGTGAGTTTCGGTTTATCAGCCTTCTTAAACTGTTTCAGGATGTCAAGGAACTTATCTAAAATTGCCGATTCACGTTCTCTGCTACCTGAATTAGATAGCCTCGAACGTTTACTATTGCTATGATAACGCTCACCAGAGTCTTCGGAAGAACTGTATCGTCGCCTGCGGCCGTTGTCCTGACGCTGTCGGGATCGCGAGTGTCTCCTTGAGCTGCTCTCTTCGTCCCACTGAGGACTAACTTCGCCTTGCCTCCACTCCCTACCGGCGACCTTTGGGCTGTCATGGCCGGCATATTCAAAATCACGACCCTGTGACCTGGGTATTTCTGGGTAGATATGGTATGAACCCCGGCCCTGTGACCTGGGCGCTTCTGGGTTACTAACTTCAGAACCCTGGCCCTGTGACCTGGGCGCTCCTGGGTTATTACCTACAGAACCCTGGCCCTGTGACCTGGGCGCTCCTGGGTTATTACCTTCAGAACCCTGGCCCTGTGACCTGGGCGCTCCTGGGTGACTACCTTCAAAATCCTGGCCCTGTGACCTGGGCGCTCCTGGGTCGTCCGTTTCCATATCTGAAACTTCGAATGGTCAAGCTTAGTGTCTGAATTTAGATTTACATATTCGACTCTACATATCATCAACTCTACATATCATCGACTCTACATATCGTCGACTCTACATATCGTCGACTCTACATATCGTCGACTCTACATGTCGACTCTACATGTCGACTCTACACGTCGACTCTACACGTCGACTCTACATGTCGACTCTACATGTCGACTCTACATGTCGACTCTACATGTCGACTCTACATGTCGACTCTACATGTCGACTCTACATGTCGACTCTACATGTCGACTCTACATGTCGACTCTACATGTCGACTCTACATGTCGACTCTACATGTCGACTCTACATGTCGACTCTACACGTCGACTCTACATATCGAGAGCAGATTTCATGGTGGCAATATTATAGTTACGCGGTTTAAGCATAATAATTATAACACATAAATACGCTATTATTATCTATTAGATCTAACATTTCCAATACCCATTAGATCAAAGGAGCTTACACTAATTAGTTTTGAAGTAATAACTTAATTAAACACATGCATTGAAAGTGATTAGCCGTATAAATCCTCCGAAACGATTCCGTATCGGTACTCGTAGATACAGTTTAACGTTCTAACTTTAACGGACGAAAGTGTCACATCTGTTCATCTCCAGGGAGTACCCGTGGCAAGATAACATACGTGATTAACCGTATAAACCTCCGGACTGCCTCCGTAACGGTAGATACAGTTTAACGTTCTAACTTTAACAGACGAAAGTGTCACATATGTTCATCTCCAGGGAGTGCCCGTGGCAAGATAAACATACGTGATTAACCGTATAAACCTCCGGAATGTCTCCGTAACGGAAAATACAGTTTTAACATTCCTAACTAACAGACCAAAAGGCCACATATGTCCATCTCCAGGGAGTACCCGTGGCAAGATGAACACACGTGGTTAACCATATAAACCTCCGGAATGTCTCCGTAACGGTAGATACAGTTGAACGGCCATACCAACTACTCGAATGCACGAATCATTTAGTCTACTATCTCCTCAATATTACAAACGGAAGAGAGAGAAGAAAAAAAAAAAAAAGTGAAAAGAATAAAAAAAAAAAAAACGTACTTACGTTTTGTGTGGCGTGGCAAGAATCCTATCGATTCCTGTCTATCCCACTTCTGAAACTATAGGAGTTAGTTCCAGAAAGTGAAACGGCACGAATATTATTGTGACTTTTATTATTTAAGCACTTATGATGTACAGTTGTAGCAATTAAAGACACTTAGAAACATCTACTAGCGTTACACCTTATCTTATGTCCGCGCTGCTCAGCTGCCAGTTAGATAATGATCTACACTCCGATTCTCCCTCTCGACCATCCCTCGGTAGTCACACTAATGACGCTCTATGGTTTTAGTCAAACAACTGCTGTACTCATGACTTCCGAGAGGTAGTAGGGTGGTGTACATTATTAATTGACGTAATATTATATGTAACTTGTTTAACAATATTTATCAGTAATTTCTAATGAGATAATATCCTTTAATTTAATAATTAACGATCTAACATTCATTAATCATATACAAACGATTACAGATGGCGCTCTGCGCCTACGACAGAGACAACTACTGTATGGTTACTTGCACTTGCATTATACATTATTATATTATTGTATTATAAATACCTACATTATATATTCATGCCCTAATTAATGATATTTTATGATAAATAAATAATAAGCTTACAGCTCGGCCATCCTGTTTTAGCGAGTCCCATCGCTACAAAAAGGAGAGCTTATATAATTCCTACAAATGCTTAATTATAGAGCCCCATTAATTAAAGTTGAGGGCGATTAACCGATATTATGCCTAAGTATACATGTAACACTAAACAGAATTTAACAATAGTTGTAGGGACAGAGACCAATAAATGATTAATATGAATTTTATGGTGTCATGATGTCACTACCATCCGTTTCTATAATATTGATAAAAATTTGCTATTATACATAAAATAAACATCTAATCCTGTAATCGTCCTGAGTTTGACCCATTGATTAATTAATTAAACAGAAAATTACTCTTCATGGTCAGTACCAGTACTAGAGCTTTCGCTATCAATGTCACTATCGAGATCTCTATCGAAGTTAAGCCATGGTTGAATCTTATCCAGAGCTACCACGTTTTCGTAGCGACGACCCTGTTTTCTAGTTAAGGGAGTGTCCTCTATGAGATACCGGTCGTTAGGGAGTACTTTTTTATGCGATAAGGACCTTGGTATTTGTTTACTAATTTTTGTGACTTACCGTCGTGTGCAACTTGTCTCTCTACGCGTACCAAGTCGCCGTCTTTATAAGCTTTACCTGGTTTGCGACCTTTGTTAAATCTTAATGTATCTTTCTCCTGTTGCTTGTCTATCTTTTGCTTTGCCTGCTCCCTAGCGTGATTTAACTCATCCGAACCTACGACATTCAAGGTATCCCTTATGACAGAATTTAGTATACCTTGCGAGTTGCTTGTGATATTAAATCCAAACAAAAGTTCGGATGGAGTCTTTTGAGTAGTTTTATGAGTTGTTGTGTTGAGACCTACCTGAATTTCTGCAACATACTCATCCCAGTTCCTCTCATCATCCCCGTGAGAGGAAGTAGATAAAGCGTTGAGGATTGTCTTATTGAATCTCTCCACCTGGCCATTCGCGCGTGGTGTTGCAACTGCATTTTCGATGTGCTTAATGCCAAATGAAGAAACAAATTCTTTGAATGTCTTACTCGTGAAGCTAGTTCCCTTGTCTGTGATTAGACGGGAGGGAACCCCAAAATAGCTAATATGCTCCTTAACGACTCTAACAGAGGTTGCTGATTTCGTATTTTTGACGGGGGTTATATTTGCATACTTCGTGAAGCCATCTATTATTACTAATAAATAGCAGTTGCCCTTTTTGCTTTTTACGAACGGACCCAAATGGTCTGCGTGGATGGTGTGGAAGGGGACACTAACCTTTTCTATGGGGTGAAGTTCGCCTTCACGTCGGCCGCCAGGAATTTTGTGGTGTGCACACTCCAGACAGGATGTAACATATTTTTTTACGAAACGTCGCATTTTGGCGAACCAATAATGTTTCTGTATTCGCTGAAGCGTCTTGTCAAATCCGTAATGACCAACATCATCGTAGTTTTTCTGTAGTATTTGCCAGCGAACGCTTTTCGGTACCAACCACTTCAGTTCGTTGTTAACAACGCGGTAGACCCTTCCGTTTTTAAGCTTGTAATTTTTAACGACATCCAAAACTTGTTCAGAGTTAGGGTCGCTGAGAACTTCTTTTATTGCTTTAATTTCCGCATCCGCACTTTGGACGGTAGTGATCCAGTCTTGATCAATCTCCTCGGTCGTGAGTACATCGAGAACGTGACTTTCTGATATACTTTCGTCAACAGGGTTGCGGCTCAGAGCGTCCGCATGTAGCATGCGTATACCAGGTCGATATTCGATGGTGCAGTCATATTCTTGTATTTGTACCCACCATCGAGCGACTCTTGGTATAACGTCGCGTTTGGTCAGAGTATATCTGAGGGCATTACAGTCTGTAAAGATTTTAAATGATATCCCAACTAGGTATACTCGGAAACGATTCAGAGATGCAACAACTGCAAGAGTCTCCTGCTCGTAGGAATGGAGTTTGCGCTCCTCGGGAGTAGTCTTACGACTAAAATAGGAAACAGGCTGGAAAACCCCATCTGAGTTAGATTGCAGGAGTATCCCCGCAACGCCGTCTTTGCTTGCATCTGTGTGCAGTTGGGTGTCCGACTTTGGGTCATATAGCGCTAAGAGTGGTCTCTGGGTCAATAGACGTTTGATGTTATCAAAGGCGTTCTGTTGAGCCTCTCCCCATGACCATTTGGAATCTTTCCGCAACAGGTCTGTCAGTGGGGACGTTATAAGGGCGTAGCCCTTAATGAATCGCCGAAAAAAGCCTGACAGTCCGAGGAACTGTCTAACTTCGTGCTGATTGCTCGGGGTACGGAATTTTGAAACCGCGTCAGTTTTCCTAGATCCAGGACGGATTCCACTAGCGCTAACCTCGAAACCAAGAAACTCAACTTGATTTTGGAAGAAGTTGCATTTACTTAACTTTAGTGTGACGCCTCCTTCCTTGAGTAAAAGCAAAACATCTTGTAGCCTTTGTAATCCCTCAGTGACATCCTTCGCCGGAATCAAAATATCGTCCATATAGACAATAGCGTACTTTATTTTAGCTTCAGACAAAATCTTGTTGATCGTCCTTTGAAACACTGATGGTGCATTCACCAATCCGAACGGCATCCTGTTATATTCGTATTGTCCGTCAGGGGTTACAAAAGCTGTCTTATGTCGCGATTCTTCCGCAATAGGAATCTGGTAGTATCCGGAAGCCAAATCTAAGGATGTAAATAAGGTATTCCCGGCGAGTTGGTCCAATTGATCCTCGACTCTAGGAAGGGGGTAATGATCCTTTTTTGTCTTACGATTTAATGCCCTGTAGTCAACGCATAAGCGTTTTTCGCCGGTTTTTTTTTGAACTAATACAATAGGGCTCGCGTATGGCGAGGAAGATTCCCTGACAATCCCATTATCGAGCATTTCTTGGACCATGCCTCTTACCAACATTCTTTCAGCGTACGACATGCGATAGGGACGATAGACCACAGGTTGAGAGTCTTCGAGTTCGATAACCATTTCAGTTATCTTCGTAAAGCCGAGATCATCGAGGCCCTTTGAAAAACAATCGCTATACTCCGACAAAAGTTTCTGAAGTTTTAAACGCTCTTCATCGCTCAGGCTTTCTCCGCAGTTTACCGTTTCGTCAGCTTCATTTTCCTTGAACATGACACTACAGCAGTCATATGTAATATTGCTACCTTGTTTTAAAACGGCACGCGTCAGCAAGAACCCCTTTTCTAGGTTGATTACCTCGGGTGATGTATTCAAAACCAGAACAGTACTCACACCGTGGATTACGTCGTACTGCCCAGGGAGCAAAAAGTATTCTTTACCTTCTGGGCCCCGAAGCGATCCGTTAACGAGGATAGTGCCAGTGTCAGGAGACGCAGACTCAACTGGGACTGGTGTCAGCGCTCTACATGGCAAAGTGACCTCTTTACGTACCTTCAGATGTACCTTTTCGTTGGTAGTTCTTTGAAAGATAAGTTCTTTCGGAGTCTTTGTTATCACAATGTCTGGCTTTTCTGTAAAGGAGTGACCTAGTAACACTGGTTGACTAATCACAAAGTCTTCAACTACGTACAAACTTATTAACTCCTTGATACCCTGAACCTCAACGTTAGTTGATATAAAACCTATAGGTGTCACTAGGTTTCCCCCTATGCCTCTAAGCACTGGCAAGTCTACAGACTTTTCAACATTGATATTCAGTCGTTGTGCCGTACTTATTTTTATAAGTGAGCACTGACTGCCGAGATCAATATGACACTTGACAGTTAAGTCATTGACCTTGATATCCATTATATACTTATTGTTTAAGTCATTCATGTGCAGCTCGGCTACTTGTTTTTCTATCCTTTCTTTACCCTTCCCTTCGTCCTTTGCCTGAGGTTTGTTCGACCTCTTGAAACAGTGATCTGCTAAATGGCCCATTTTCTCACAATGAGTACATTTTACAGCAGGCTTTTCACATTTTGAGCTACGATGTCCGACTTCGTTACAATTATAACATTTGATACTAGCATTTGTATTTTCCCTTAATGTGCTGGAACGCGTGGAATTTTGCCTACGGTCATTATAACGAGGTCTACGAGATGGGTCTTGATGATCGCGATCCCTACTTTGCCCTACCCTTACAGTTTTAAAATACTGTAGGACCTGTTCGGGTTCAGAGAATTGGGCCGCTTGAGCACCTACTCTTACCGCACGATCATCTACACCACCAAGGATGCAATCGACTGCCTGTCTACCGTATAAATTGCACCTATTTAATAAGTTAATCTTCGCATAATAGTATTGCTCAAGCGAGTCACCGTATTTAACTCTCTTAGATAGCATTTCTGTAAGAAGCTCGCAATAGTCGTCGCGACAGGGAAACGATTCGATTAATTTCTTCTTCCATTCTGTCCATGTTAATAATACACTTGGTAGACCTTGATACCAGGTCTTAGCAACGCCTGTAAGTTTGGGAAGAGCATAATGAATCGTTTCTCTATCGTCCCACTGATATATGGTGGCGCATTCTTCTACTTTTGTAAGCCAAGTCAATACAGTCTGTTCTTTGGTCATAGGGTCAAACTCGGGAATAACATTAGTATTGAAGGTGAGTTTCGGTTTATCAGCCTTCTTAAACTGTTTCAGGATGTCAAGGAACTTATCTAAAATTGCCGATTCACGTTCTCTGCTACCTGAATTAGATAGCCTCGAACGTTTACTATTGCTATGATAACGCTCACCAGAGTCTTCGGAAGAACTGTATCGTCGCCTGCGGCCGTTGTCCTGACGCTGTCGGGATCGCGAGTGTCTCCTTGAGCTGCTCTCTTCGTCCCACTGAGGACTAACTTCGCCTTGCCTCCACTCCCTACCGGCGACCTTTGGGCTGTCATGGCCGGCATATTCAAAATCACGACCCTGTGACCTGGGTATTTCTGGGTAGATATGGTATGAACCCCGGCCCTGTGACCTGGGCGCTTCTGGGTTACTAACTTCAGAACCCTGGCCCTGTGACCTGGGCGCTCCTGGGTTATTACCTACAGAACCCTGGCCCTGTGACCTGGGCGCTCCTGGGTTATTACCTTCAGAACCCTGGCCCTGTGACCTGGGCGCTCCTGGGTGACTACCTTCAAAATCCTGGCCCTGTGACCTGGGCGCTCCTGGGTCGTCCGTTTCCATATCTGAAACTTCGAATGGTCAAGCTTAGTGTCTGAATTTAGATTTACATATTCGACTCTACATATCATCAACTCTACATATCATCGACTCTACATATCGTCGACTCTACATATCGTCGACTCTACATATCGTCGACTCTACATGTCGACTCTACATGTCGACTCTACACGTCGACTCTACACGTCGACTCTACATGTCGACTCTACATGTCGACTCTACATGTCGACTCTACATGTCGACTCTACATGTCGACTCTACATGTCGACTCTACATGTCGACTCTACATGTCGACTCTACATGTCGACTCTACATGTCGACTCTACATGTCGACTCTACATGTCGACTCTACACGTCGACTCTACATATCGAGAGCAGATTTCATGGTGGCAATATTATAGTTACGCGGTTTAAGCATAATAATTATAACACATAAATACGCTATTATTATCTATTAGATCTAACATTTCCAATACCCATTAGATCAAAGGAGCTTACACTAATTAGTTTTGAAGTAATAACTTAATTAAACACATGCATTGAAAGTGATTAGCCGTATAAATCCTCCGAAACGATTCCGTATCGGTACTCGTAGATACAGTTTAACGTTCTAACTTTAACGGACGAAAGTGTCACATCTGTTCATCTCCAGGGAGTACCCGTGGCAAGATAACATACGTGATTAACCGTATAAACCTCCGGACTGCCTCCGTAACGGTAGATACAGTTTAACGTTCTAACTTTAACAGACGAAAGTGTCACATATGTTCATCTCCAGGGAGTGCCCGTGGCAAGATAAACATACGTGATTAACCGTATAAACCTCCGGAATGTCTCCGTAACGGAAAATACAGTTTTAACATTCCTAACTAACAGACCAAAAGGCCACATATGTCCATCTCCAGGGAGTACCCGTGGCAAGATGAACACACGTGGTTAACCATATAAACCTCCGGAATGTCTCCGTAACGGTAGATACAGTTGAACGGCCATACCAACTACTCGAATGCACGAATCATTTAGTCTACTATCTCCTCAATATTACAAACGGAAGAGAGAGAAGAAAAAAAAAAAAAGTGAAAAGAATAAAAAAAAAAAAAACGTACTTACGTTTTGTGTGGCGTGGCAAGAATCCTATCGATTCCTGTCTATCCCACTTCTGAAACTATAGGAGTTAGTTCCAGAAAGTGAAACGGCACGAATATTATTGTGACTTTTATTATTTAAGCACTTATGATGTACAGTTGTAGCAATTAAAGACACTTAGAAACATCTACTAGCGTTACACCTTATCTTATGTCCGCGCTGCTCAGCTGCCAGTTAGATAATGATCTACACTCCGATTCTCCCTCTCGACCATCCCTCGGTAGTCACACTAATGACGCTCTATGGTTTTAGTCAAACAACTGCTGTACTCATGACTTCCGAGAGGTAGTAGGGTGGTGTACATTATTAATTGACGTAATATTATATGTAACTTGTTTAACAATATTTATCAGTAATTTCTAATGAGATAATATCCTTTAATTTAATAATTAACGATCTAACATTCATTAATCATATACAAACGATTACAGATGGCGCTCTGCGCCTACGACAGAGACAACTACTGTATGGTTACTTGCACTTGCATTATACATTATTATATTATTGTATTATAAATACCTACATTATATATTCATGCCCTAATTAATGATATTTTATGATAAATAAATAATAAGCTTACAGCTCGGCCATCCTGTTTTAGCGAGTCCCATCGCTACAAAAAGGAGAGCTTATATAATTCCTACAAATGCTTAATTATAGAGCCCCATTAATTAAAGTTGAGGGCGATTAACCGATATTATGCCTAAGTATACATGTAACACTAAACAGAATTTAACAATAGTTGTAGGGACAGAGACCAATAAATGATTAATATGAATTTTATGGTGTCATGATGTCACTACCATCCGTTTCTATAATATTGATAAAAATTTGCTATTATACATAAAATAAACATCTAATCCTGTAATCGTCCTGAGTTTGACCCATTGATTAATTAATTAAACAGAAAATTGCTATGCTTTGTTGCAGGCCGTCAAGGGGGAGGCCTCCAAAACATAAGAGGGTTGAAGAAGTGTCGAAAACTGATCCGGTAAGTTAACATTGATACGCAGTAGTACATTACTGCGGAGGCCGCGAAGAAAGGGTTTTCCGGACGAAATAGTTACAGCTGTAGTACGAGTAGTGTTTATATGTAATTTAAAAATTTACAAACCATCATTGCATTGCATTTTTCGACCACTTGTTGGTATGCAATTGAGCTGATTTTTTTGGCTTATATACCAACAAAATATACGACTTAATGTTTTCCTTGTTGTTTGTCAGGCTTCAGACGGCGAGTCTGTGTCGAGCAGCGGTGGCAGCGCCAAGCGCTGGCGCGGGGAGGGCCGCGTGCGCGCGCGCAGCCGGCCGCGCGACCTGCAGCCCGACGTGGCGCGCCACGTGGCCGCCCTGCAGCTGCCCAGCCAGCCCGATGCCTGGACACAGGTACCCGCCTCACCCCGCTAGCCCAACGGCAAGCGCTACAATATTGTACCTTATACAGTCTCCGGGTGACAGGACTATGTGCAATGCCTGTTCGGATCGCGAAGCACTGCTTGCACTGTTGTGTCCCGGTGGAACTTACGAGCGCAAGAGGCATTTCATCTTAGCCCTCTAGGTTGGCAACGCATGTCAATGAGCAACGGTGATTACTTACCATCAATGCAGCTTGTTTGCCTTTCTTTTCCTGTATTAAAAAAATCTGCATCGGCTGCTTTGCGAGGAAGTTCGCTCGTCATTCTGTGCCCAGCTGCGGTACCTAGATAATCCGTTAATATTATAAATGCAAGCGTTATTGGTTGATGTTGCTTATATCTTTCTTTCGCTTAAAACTTAGTAGCATACAAAAATGCACCATCCATTGACGAGTCTCGTAGTCTGGCTTTATACTACGAAGTGCGAAATTCGAACTTCGTGTCGTGCCGTCTCGCTCACGCTAATCTTATTCAGTACGAGAGTGAGCAGGATGATACAATACGAACTTCGATAGTCCCCCAGGGCAGCATGAAAGTTAGTCATGCTCAACTCGCTGGTGTTAACAGGAAGACGTGTCGGCGCTGGTGGGGCGCGTGGCGGGCGCGGAGGCGGGGGCGGCGGCGCGGCGCGCGCGGCTGGCCGGCCGCGCGCTGCTCATGGCCTCCTGCGAGGAGCTCGTCGCCTGCCTGCGGCTGCGGCTCGGGCCCGCCGTCAAGGTAACATACGTTCATATCAACAAGGAGGATAGTATACGGACTGTCAAAGCCCATACTTCGAATCGTTCCCCGCAGTTATCTTAAAATTCAGGCAATTTCTAGATGGCGCCAAGGTCGTAGCCAGCGGGTCAAATAATAACAAAACAGCGGTACGAATGCGTCACTTAAGCAAGGTAGATGGCGCTGAATGTAAATAAGAACGATTCAAAGTATGGGCTTTGTCAATCCGTTTACTTTCCATGATCCTTGATATTAACTAGTGGCCTAAAGGCCAGTTTCATCACCACCAGCCTTTTTTACGTCCCACTGCTGGGCACAAGCCTCCTCTCAGAATGATAGGGCTTGGGCTATAGTGCGGGCCCAGTGCGGAATGGGAACTTCACACACATCATTGAATTGCTACGCAGGAGTTTGCAGGTTTCCTGACGATGTTTTTCCTTTATCGAAGAGCTCATGATAAATTACAAATGTGTTTCCGCACATAAATTTAAAAAAACTCGGAGGTGCGAGCTGGGGTTTGAACCCACGACCCTCTGCTTGAGAGGCCGTAGGTCAAACCACTAGGCTATCGCGGCTTTGCTAGCCTCTGGCCAATTTACGTGGAAGAAAATAAAAATGTGAACACATAGATGTTAGCATTTTAATTAGGTTAACTATACTCAGAGGCGAAATTAACCGCCAACCATTTTTTCCTTGATTAATGTAAAAACGGTTATATAAATAAAGAATACTTTTCCAATAAGTAGTTAAAATAGGGTGAACGATTAATTTTGCTTCCGAGTATATTTTAGACCGTGAATGGGTATCATTCAGTTCATAACGGGCAGATTTATCAAAGTGAGTACTTCTACCCGAAGAGAGGAATGTGTTATGCCCGCTGTGAACGCTGGTGCGGCACCGCAGCAGGCACTGTTTGCTCGAGGCTGTATTTTGATCGTGTGTCCCAGGTTTACGGCGCCGTCCGCCAGCTGCGCCGCGTCGTGTCCTGATTGCGGATGCGGCGCCGTGCCCTCACCATACTCGTGTAGCCTGCCCTTACACAACCTGACACTGATGCCTAGCGGCCAGAAAAGTATGTTGAATTACATTGCGGCGTTCGGCCTATCCACCTGTAACTTGTTAGCCCCGTCGCCCCGTAATGTAAAACTACTTGTGCGATTTTTCTCGCATCGTGTACGCAGAACGCGATTACTTTGTGGAAGTGTTCAGAGACCACACAGGGATATTGATAAGTGATGAATTTGTGAACGAAAATGAAATTAACTAAGTGCAGTGACGAAAGTGCGGTGGGATTCGATGTTAATAAACTCAGATATTATCTGATATTTTATGTACATATGAGATGTCTGTTATGTTAAGAGAGAGGTTTCAGTTTTATTTTTGTATTTAGCTATGTGGAATTATAAAGTCAATTGGAGCTGACAATATTGGTGATAAGATTTTATTTTGCGTCGGGCAACATTAATTGAGAGAGCACAAATAGTTTGAATGTGGGGGCTTTAAATTTAGAGGTTGTGACGAGTTAGCCACCTACCGCTTGTGTAACTATTAAGGTTTTTTTTTTAGTTAAAATCAGTTCACGTGTTTTGTGCAAAATCAATTACTTTTATGATCTTTGCGTGTAAAACGAACGGAAAAGAAGTCTTATTATATTTTTCAAATTATGAAGTTTATATTTTTTAATACATAAGATGTAAGATGATAAGTATGTGTGCAATTTGTTTTATTTAGGTATACCTCATTAAACATAATGTTTTATGTTGCTGATACTGACTCCTGTAGAATTAATTATATCAGTCAACCATAGATAATAGCATGATTTTAAGTTAACTGTGGTAATGTTATGCTTTATCTAAACCGTTTTATATTCAGTTGGTGTAGAGGATTGGTAAATCTTGAAAATTTGTATTGTAAATCTAGAGAAGTATATTTGATGTGTTCTTTTGTTCTAAATCAGTTTGTCCAATGTGTAAATAAGTAATTTCTGTGTAGTTCCTAATACCTTTTAATCTTGTTTTTTTTGGCACTGCCGCCCTGATCACCTAATACTGTATGTATTTTACACATACAGTGTTATACTGACTTAATTTAAGAGTCTCATAAATATTTAGCGCGATGTTGACATTTTGTTAAATCTGTAAGAAATTACATACAATCTGTTTGGAAATGCTGTTTCAGTATTTTCTCAGTGGCTATGTACAAAGTTACAAATAGTGTAATGTTTTTACGCAAAACAGTTAGTGTTAAGGATGGTGCCATTTTCGTTGGCATAAGCTATTCTAAACTGTTGTTCTATAATAAAAAAAATCAAAACAATGTAGTCTTAAATTTTTTCTCCCCTCAGTTTTAGTATATTTTAAATACTACCCTAATCATTATAGGTATAGTGAAATAGTTATTTTTGATACGAGTGCGGAAAGTATGTCATATTGCACGAGTCCCAAGGTGTATTGGCTCGAGTGGGCGAGTGAAAATTACCAGTACCAAACAACGCTTTTTAATAAATTTGCGAAAAAATTTAACCAAAGGCAACGAGCTAAGCGTGCGTGCCCCATCATCAGCATCACCTACCGGCGCCTTAGAAAAGTAAAAAGCGCTAGTGCGAAAAATACAACTTTCCACACGACGCGTAGCCACAAAAAGTACCACTTTTTGAGCAACTATTACAATTTTTTCCACGGGCCAGGCAAAAATCAATCAAAAATGTAAAACTCACTTTGACTTTATATAAATATATAAGAGGGGGGGAAAGCAAGCGGGTCACCCGATGGACAGAAATCATCGCCGTCCATGGACACCCGCAACACGAGGGGAATCATTAAGGAATAGGTAGGCTCATTTTTTTTGATGTGTATTCTAGTTCAGATAGTCCTTTCAGAAAAGAAAATCCCACCTTATTATTATTATTATTCATTCCGCGGACATCGGCGCCTTGTCTTTGACACTTTTTCTACAAACTGCAATGTATACTATATGCTGTGGGGACTTCTATTATGTACTGAAATTTCTCTATTATACTAAATACATATTAAACGTATTATGGTAGCTTATAATTATAATTAATTCTAATTATTTAATTATAAATTATAATAACACCGAACTGCGCTCCAGAACTCAAATTGTCGATGTAGGGACAAAGACTGCCAAACTGAAGTGGGACTGGGCGGGACATGTCTGCCGAATGCATCCGGATCGCTGGACCAGAATTACTACCGACTGGATCCCATGCGATGGATACCGGAGCAGAGGCAGACCAAGAAGGAGATGGCGGGACGATGTGGAGCGTTTTTGGCCGGACTGGCGAGATTTGGCTGAAACCAGAGAAGAGTGGAAGAAGAAAGGGGAGGCCTTTGCCCAGCAGTGGGACACCGTATAGGCTATAAAAAAATAATAATTAATTCTCTTAATATTATAAATTATAATTAATTCTCTGAATAGCGAGTAATTTCGTTGTTCGAGACACTCTTTTTCCCGTTTTATAAAACCTTGACCTAAATTCCGTTAGCTAATCTGTGGTATTGCTTATGCTCGCATTTTTTTTTTCGTTTCGCTGTCAAAAGCAGAGGGAAGCGAAGCGAATGCGACAGTGAAAAACGTGAAAAGAAATTCTGGATAGATAATTTTGCTGTAGTAGTTTTGTGTAGTTGTGCAGCCTAAAGCTAAATTATAATAATGGCTTTGTACTGTGCAAGTAAGTGTTTAACGACCGGCGTTCGACAAAGCGGTTGACGCTTTATTTTTAATTTTTTGATTGCAATGCGCAATAACTATTCCTTTACATTATTATAAACGATGCACTTTTTGTTCTTACGGTCTATTTGCCATTAATGATGAGTGGGAGTGCATTATTTAGTTTCGTTATCTGGTAAATAACCTAACTTTCTGTTTTAGTATCAAATGAGGTGCCCGAGGTGCCGGTGGTGTCGCCTTCGTCGGGGTCTGTGTTTGAACGGCGCATCATCGAGAAATATATCATCGAAAATGGCGTTGATCCCATCAGCGGCAAGGAGTTGCACATTGAAGATCTGATAGAGATCAAAAGTATGTACAGTCGAGTTCTCCAATATCTATACAGTCAACAGTTCAAAGTTATCTATACACAGACCTTATTGGCAGTTACGTAAGGTCTACGTTTGGATATTTATGAACCATTGGCTGTACAGATATTGGAGAACTCGACTCTACATAACCTCCACATTTACAATAATATTCTGCAGATTAATGGTTGTTGTGTAAGTCACTCTCTTTGTGAGTGGAAGAACTTGATGCAAATCTCAGAAATATATGTTTACACAAAGATGCACAAATTTTAATTAATTTGTTGCTGCATTTATATGTTCTGCATACACATTATAAGTGTTCTCAAATGTAAACATATATTTGACCTCAACTGTACAATACTGTAACTTTATAATCAATGATCAAATGATTAGGTACTCAATATACCTAACATAATTTAAAAAAACTTTCAATGTAATAAAATAATGATAAATATAATTAGTACTTAATTGATTGAAATTTTTACATACAGGTAACAGCAAAGTCAATAACAATACTTGATGACGGAGTATCTATCTAATGGAATAATTGTTTGCAGCCCCAGCTATAGTAAAGCCGAAGCCACCAAGTGCCACATCCATCCCCGCCACTCTGAAGAGCATGCAGGACGAGTGGGACGCCCTCATGCTGCACGCATTCACTCAGCGGCAGCAGCTACAGACTGCAAGACAGGCAAGTTATGATTGTTACACATCATAGTATTGTTGAAATTAAAATTTACAAAAAGTTTTTTTTTGCAATCTGATCATATTGAAAAGAGATTGTTCACATTGACATGGTCTCTCCCCATGTAATTCAAGGCAGTTAATTGTTTGTTCATTCAAATAAATGTTTTTTTGTTATCTTCAAAAGGCTCAAAAGCCAAAAGGATCAAATAATTTGCCATATGTTTTTAATAAAGACTAAGGTGAAATGTAAATGTGTTTTTTTTATTATTATTAAGCCTAACAATGTATTATAAAATATAAATGTATTATAATGTGCTCCTTCTGTACTAGATGATATTCCTCATGTAATCTAAGCCTGGTGGTTCCAGGAGTTGAGCCACGCTCTGTACCAGCACGACGCGGCGTGCCGCGTGATCGCGCGCCTCACCAAGGAGGTCACGGCGGCGCGCGAGGCGCTCGCCACGCTCAAGCCGCAGGCCGGCGTTGCACAGCCGCAGCCCCACCACCCGGTAACACTGTATTCATGACAATGTCCTTTGGTCCCTCAGCATTGACAGTAGGGACTTTCAGTCGATTGAGGAGGTCTTTTGTCTTGACAGACTGTCTCTAGGTAATTTGAGGTCAGCCAGAATTTCTACTCCACTTGCCACTTCAGCCTTTGCTTAGCTTAGAGAGCTGATGTTCCTTACACTACATTGCTGTTTAACAACAAAGGACTTACAATTCTTCATTCCTGCCATAACTGTGGTAGTTTCCGTCATGTAAAAAGAACGCTTGTGGTTGACCTGCATAGTGAGCGATTTATCGACGAAACTGGTGGTGTTAAGAAGAGGCCGCAACTAAGTAATTTTTTGTGTAGTGATAATTTAAAAAAACATGACCTTGAATTCATTGCTAAATTAGTTCTTGGTAATAGGACTGAAACAGTAATAACTACTTCAAAACATTATTTAAACTGTGACTCTTTTAGCCTGAAATCTCCTGGCATGGTTACACAGGTGCACTTAGCCCTTTCAACGCCAACGACGCATACAAAAGTTGTCATCCACACGCCAAGTTGGCATAACGTCAACGCGGACGTGAACCTTAAGCATACGTTCGTAGGTCGCATTTGCACTGTGCAGCCGGACGCCTATAAGCGTTGGTGGCGTCGTAGACGGAGGTTTTAAGCGTCCTTGGCGCTGAAAAGGTGCCTCGATAAAAAATTAGAATTAATAATAATAAGTATGAGTGGTTTCCCAGGCGGAGGCGGCGGCGGCGGGCGGCGGCGCGGCGCCCATCGGCATGTCGGCCGAGGTGGTGGCGCGGCTGCAGGAGCGCGCCACGGCGCTGACGCAGGAGCGCAAGCGGCGCGGCCGCAGCGTGCCCGAGGGGCTCGCGGGGCCCGACCAGATACGCGCCTTTCTCACGCTTGCCTCGCATCCCGTACGTACCACTTTATATTATTATTTTCATCGTCTGACTCGCTCGGAATCACAATCGCGTTCATTTTGTATGGGCTGAGAATAGGGTAATTGACTGATGTCAAAATAAAATAATTTATCATTTTCACTTATCAAGCTTCCGAAAATACTCATAAAAAACCGATACCTCACTTATTACCACACTTAAAACGATTTTTAATTTAACAAAAACGAATAAAAAGAGGCATTTTGGTCACTGAAAATTATGACGTTATAGTTCTGTTATTCAATACAAAAAAATTGCTGATTTGACCAAAAGGCAACATCCCTATTGGTATCAAAAACTGACACTTCAGTCGGATGACGAGTGTCAAAATAGTTACCCTAATACACTGTTGGTCTTGCTTATCCTCATGTTGAGTATACATGGAAATAAAATCCCTTGCTGCTCTGCTAACTCCAGGCGAGTTGCTGGCGTTAAATGCTAGCAGGTTCTGACCGCACAAGCGTATCTGATTTCAGGCAACTTACGCTGAGAATAGGTGGAAATCCCTCTGAAACTTACCACAGTTTTTTTTTTGATAGGCACTTTTATTTCACAGACACTGTGTTACTTTATGAGGAAACTTACGTTAAATACGTAAATGAAATCTTGTCCATCCTTGTCCATTTCATAAGTAAAAATGTTACTTGTTTGTTATTAAAAAAAACCGGCCAAGTGCGAGTCGGACTCGCGCACGAAGGGCTCCGTACCATTATCTATACAAAATGGCAAAAAAATCATGTCTGTTGTATGGGAGGCCACACGGGTTGTTATAGAGGCAACAGAAACACATCATCTGTGAAAGTTTCAACTGTCTATCGCGGTTTATGAGATACAGCCTGGTGACAGACAGACAGACAGATACACAGATAGACGGACGGACTGACGGACATCGGAGTCTTAGTAATAGGGTCCCGTTTTTGCCATTTTGCCTATGGAACCCTAAAAAACAACCATCAGCACTTCAACATGAAACCATCTTCTCCCAGGGCCTCCACTCGGCCAGTGTCCCCGGCATCCTGGCGCTGGACATCAACCCGTCCGACCACAGCCGCATCCTGACCGGGGGCAACGACCGCAACGCGACCGTGTTCAACAAGGACACGGAGCAGGTCGTGGCCATACTCAAGGGGCACACCAAGAAGGTCACGCGCGTCATCTACCACCCGGACGAGGACACCGTCATCACCGCCTCGCCGGATCACACCATCCGCGTCTGGAATGTGCCGACGTACGTATACTTAATCCTTACTGGCGCCAAGGGCGATAGGACCGAGACACGGACCAACCACCCTCTGGACACCGCATCTTCTATAATTTACTTGGAAAGTCATTACGAAAAAAGCCGCGGTGAGCGGGCCGGGGGAATGAGTCGTGATTGGTTCATAGCTTGTCATATCGCTTGTCGTCTGGTCGAAAGTGAGGCGCGATTCGAGGCTAGAGATTTATAGGTGCAAATGAACATATGCGTTTCGGAAACGTTCGCCCTGACATTAGGTGTCCAGAGGGTGGTTGGTCCGTGGACCGAGAGGACTAGTGAAATAAAACGAATCACTCACGTATACAAGTCGAGTTTAGCCCGACATCATCATCATCATTCGTCTGTAGCCTTTTTTTACGTCCCACTGCTGGGGACAGGCCTCCTCTCAGAATGAGAGGGCTTGGGCTATAGTACCCACGCGGGCCCAGTGCGGATTGGGAACTTCACACACATCATTGAATTGTTTCGCAGGAGTGCGCAGGTTTCCTCACGATGTTTACCTTCACTTAAAAGCTCATGATAAATTACAAATGTAATTTCGAACATAGATTCCGAAAAACTCAGAGGTGCGAGCCGGGGTTTGAACCCACTACCCTCTGCTTGAGAGGCCATAGGTCAAACCACTAGGCTATCACGGTTTTTTTCCTATATGTCTATCTTTAAATGTCGCATTCATTTAAAATAATAAGCCTGTTGTAGTTTCACTATAGAGGTATCTGTCATCATTATCCTCACCTTCACGTCCCACTGCTGGGCACAGGCCTCTCAGAATGGAACTCTTCAACTGTCTTAATCGACTTTAAATTTGGTATGGATGTGCAAGTTGGATAACAATAAAAGCTGCGTACGGATCAGAGGCAGCCTCAGGGTGAGCCACGCACGGCGCGACCAATTGCTCAAATCCGTACGTGCTTCGCGCACTGCGCGCGCACATTTTAGGGCGAACCGCCCAGTGTCGGTTCTTTGACCGTGCTCAAAGGTGCCTCGGTGTGCGTGTCTCGCGTAGTATGGACGCTGATACGCGCAAACTTGTTTGCGCGCGGGGCAAGTTTTGAGGTTAAATCACGTAGTGGAGCGGGTCAGAAGGATAATTAAAGTCATAAAATCAATTTGTATAGTGTCCAATGGTGTAGGACAACGATAAAATGCATCTTGAACATTCACTTTCTGATGTGTCTAATTTTCTAAAGTAATTTGGCGAAGTAAATGTGCACCAAATGAATTGCAATTTTTATATAACTGTTTCATCCACCACCAAGGTGGAAATTTCTTATCAAAAATACTGAATCACGATAAAAGCAGCATCAGCTGCGATCGCGATCGACGCCATTTTTTTCGACGCACAAATGGCGGGTCGCCGTGAGCACGTTGCTTGGCCGCGCAAACTAACGCGCTACTAAATGCTTGCGAGCAGCACCGCTGTGCATGGTGAGGCTGCCTCGAACTAAACGGCTCTAATCCGTACGCACCTATACAAGTACAGACAGCAAACAGTACGGTCGGCAAAAAGCTTGTTTTTTTTATGGTTAAGTATATTAATATGATTGTTCCTGGCGTGTCCGTAGGTCGGCTACGGCGGCGGTGCTGCGCGCGCACGAGGGCCCGGTGACGGGGCTGTCGCTGCACCCCGCGGGGGACTACGTGCTGTCCACCTCCACCGACCAGCACTGGGCCTTCTCGGACATCCGCACCGGCGCGCTGCTCACCAAGGTAAACTATGCCGCTCAAACGTTGGCTGCTAGAGGTCCTTTAAAGGGATAACTCGGTCTTTGTACTGCAATTTAATACAATACAAGAACTCTTTATTAAACACCATGTAACAAACAGAACAAAGTAGCAATGCAAACAAGGTAGCAGTGGGCGGTCTTATCTTATTGATTGTTTGTAACTTGTGTTTTGGTCCTGTTCTTTTTTTGTACAATAAAGTGTTTACCTAATATTACAGCAACAAGAGTTGTGTGCATTATCTATACCTATAAAACAGTACCACGACTGACTGACTGACTGACAGACAGACAACGCACAGCCTATACCACTGGACCTAGAGACTTGAAATTTGGCAAACATACCTTGAGTATGCACTAAGGGATTTTTTGAAATTCCCGCAGGATAGGGAACTAGCTCATTTTGAAATATTTCGCGGGGATAAAGCCGCGGGGCATAAGTTAGTTCGAAGACAAAAGACAAAACTTTGCTGTTATGCCCTAAATAAAACCCTCGGGCCTTTTCTTTTCTCATAACGTCCAAGGACAGTAATGGCGCGCAGTGTGATGAAAAACATTGTATGTTTCACGGGTGGTGCGAGAATTACGGACCCCAGCTCAGAAAGCCCTCAGTTTTTTACTTCGGGCCATCTTCGGGCTTCATACACAAAGTACTATTTTTCTTGTTGGTCTCCTCCAACAAGATGGAGCGACGACCTGGTAAAGATCGTGGGATCGCGGTGGATGCGGAAAGGGTATCGTCTTGGGACGTCCCATTCGTTTTTTGTCAAGTTCTTAATAAGTCTCATTCTGATTTCGTCATCCATTCTTCATTCGTCACTTTCGCTGGTAGTCATTGTCGTCTTTGGTCATATTTGTTGATTGTCTTTTTCTTATTCCTGGTCATTCCGCTATCAGTCTTCATCTTTTTTGGGCATGTTCGGTGTTAGTCTATCTCTTTTTTAGTCTCATTCGTTATTCGTCCTATCGTTTTTGGTCATATTCTAAGTTCGTATTTTTCTTATTTGGCCTCTTTAGAAATTGATCTCATTCTTTATTGGACACATTCACTATTTGCCCTTAAGCATTATTGTCGTTGAGTGGCCAGTAACGCATTAGCAGAGGTTGTATAACTAAAGCGGGCATTGAGACAAAAACCGAACAAGACGAATTATGAATGGACCTAAAAATGAAAGTGACTTATTGCTAATGGGACCAACAACGAACATGTCGAAAACAAAGTGACGGGTAACGAATGAGACTAAAAAATAAAGAGACTAACAACCGAAAATGTCAAAAGAAGTGACGAACGTCGAATGAACCTGAATAAGAACAAGACAAACAACAAATATGACCAAACACGACAATGACTAACAGCGAAAGTGACGAATGAAGAATGGATGGCGAAAGCAGAATGAGACGAATTAAGGACTTGACAAAAAACTAATGGGACGACCCAAGACGATACCGCGGAAAGCACAAGACCGGTCTGAGTGGCGAGCCTTGGGGGAGGCCTATGTCCAGCAGTGGACGTCTTTCGGCTGACATGTTGATGACTATTTCGATGCTGCTGCATCTTTATTATATCATATTAGTGACGACCTCGCCATCATAGTTACTATACAAGTTATAACCCTTAATTTAAATCAAATTTTCACTTTCACAGGTTAGCGACTCTTCGGGCGTGAGCCTCACTACGGCGCAGTTCCATCCCGACGGGCTGATCTTCGGCACCGGCACCGAGAACTCGCAGGTCAAGATCTGGGACCTGAAGGAGCAGAGCAACGTCGCCAACTTCCCCGGGCACGTGGGGCCCGTCACCTCCATCTCCTTCTCCGAGAACGGCTACTACTTAGCCACGGCCGCCGAGGACGCCTGCGTCAAGCTCTGGGACCTGCGGAAGCTGAAGAACTTCAAGACCATACAGTTGGACGAGGGCTACGCCATCAAGGAGCTGTGCTTCGACCAGAGCGGGACGTACCTGGCGGTGGCCGGCACGGACGTGCGCGTGTACCTGTGCCGGCAGTGGCAGGAGCTGAAGGTCTTCAACGAGCACACGGCGTCGGCCACCGGCGTGCGCTTCGGCCGCCACGCGCAGTGCCTTGCTTCTACTAGTATGGACCGCACGCTCAAGCTCTACGGCATAGAGTAGGCCAGTCCTAGATTGTAAGTTGATGACTGTCAGCAAGCTAGGCCATTTGTCAAAATAATGTGTATTGTGTACTATTTCTTTTGTCTTCAGAATTTGGTATAAAATATGTTTTCTCTGCTCGGAACAATGAGCACTATCCATGCAAACAAAAAAATTTACCATTCATTTTCATACAATACAGTACAGATTGTATGAGTCTGTTTTGTGACATCTGTACTGAGTGTATGAAAAAAGCCACTAACCTGACATTTTTGTATGGGTAAATTTAATTTATTTCATGATTTTGTGTAGAAAAAATAAAAAAAAAATTCAAATTGTCAAAATAAATTAAGCTACGTATTTTTCTGAAAATGGCCTACAATTCTGTTTAATGTTTTAAGGGTTGTATTAATTACCTTAAAGATCGACCTTTTCATTAAAAGTACGCAGAGGTTAATCTGCAACAATATCAAATGCAGGGCTCTGGTATGTGTATTGATGCCTACTACAGAAAGATATTGATGCAACATATTAAACTTGAACATCGGCCAAGTTAGACGAAGCAACTAAGTAAAAGGACCTATTAGCATTTGCAAACTTTTAAAAGCGTCTGGGTAGAAAGAGTAGATTCTGATTTTTTTTTATCCTTACGCTTACGGGTGAATGAAAAGAATATGCAGACAGATTTTTTTTTCAATGAATTTACCTGTTCTGTAACGGGCTGGAACTATTGATTGGAATGTGGGTGTGGTTGACAGTTTGCCAATTTCAGTGTCCATTGTGCTACTTTGATTGGAATAATTATAATTTCATAGTGGACGAGATGCCGGAAAACACCTGAACGCGGCACTTTTAACAATGCGAAACGCTTTAATACAAAATAAATCGTTCCATGTTTTCGCGTACTGATGATGATGATTTACGTTGCTAGAATAGGTTATTTTAAGTATAGTGTAAGTATTGTAAGCATATTATTGCATACATCCTTCAAATATTGCGGCGTAATGCCCATGTTTTTATTAATCATCATGTTTATACCACAGTCAAATTCAACAGATTTTAACATTTGTGTAAAGTTTGTGCTAAATTCAGTATGTACTTTAATTTCTTTCAGAATAAACTTAACAATTTGACATTGAACTCAACAGTCTTTGATTTGAACTCTGGGTATTCACAAAGTATCCATATAAAAAAAATATCCACAGTAGAAAATAAACCCATGTTTCTTTGATTAGATTTTTTTTTAATTACATTAAACAATAAAATTTCCCTGCCTTCACATCTTTAAAATATTATAATCATTTTATACACTTAACTTACAGGAATATTAAACGTAAACAATATTTAACAAAGTAGTTTCGTAGTCTCTTCGTGTACGCAATCTGATATAATATATTCTCTTATATTACTGTATGCAACAAGCGCGAGCCCCGAAGGTGCTGGGCGTCGCCGCCGGAGTCTTCCACAGTGATCAGTAAAATCTAGTCAAATGCTGCTTTGAGTAGGTACATTTGTTTAAAAACCCGGGGTAAAACTATGATAGACCGCTTAATTCTATTGACCTAAGGCTATATTAGGACATCGTTTCAATGGAACTGTACATAAAGGCCCCTGCGTATTGCGAGTGATCGGCGTTCGGCGCGAAATGGTTTCAATAACGATCGCTACATGAAAGGAATGATTCAATTCACACACTGCTCTGTAACACACTACCAAGACCGAAATCCAAAATTACAATCAACCGGAATTCCCTACTGCCAGTTTCAGACTATTTGTTCCATCCACTCGTAACGCGTCCACATTATTTTATTAGTAATCGCGTTTGATGCTCTTCCCAAATTTAACAATCAGTATAGTTTCTAAAGTACTCGCACATGGCACAGCGAGTATGGTGTTTGTTGTAAGGGACAGTCCACGATTTATAACCGGATCAACCAGATGAGTGTTTATAAGCTTTTTGAACAACTCAGGTGTAATCGATGGAGAGGACCAACAAGAAACAGGACAGAATTGTTTTGTTGATGCTACTTGAATATGCTATCATTGGATTTTCATAAACATACCAAATTTCAAGTCGATTAGACCACTATGTCGGTCAACCTTGACTCGGAAAAACACCAATAGCGGTCAAAACATTATTTGTATCGGTATTGCAGGACTGCCCCTCACGCTTAATTCTAATCAAATTCAAGAACAGAGAAAGCTTACACTGCATATATAACTTAGATATTGCTCAAAGGCATACTATTGCGTTAGGCCGGCATAGATAATTAAAATTCCTTTAACCATAATAAATAAGTCTTTTTCCCAAAGCGTAAGTAGAAGAGTAACTGGATTCTTAGCGATGCCTCAAAAATAAGCCATTAGAATGCTCATATCAAAAACCAAAGTACAGAATTAATTGAAATATTTCAGTGCGGTAATTAGCCTATATTTCTGTTCTAAAAACATGTTATTTGTTATTATTTTTTGAATATATTAAGCAAAATGATAAACTTTATTGTAAGTAAAGTAACTTTTGAATACAGTGTTCTTTTTTTATAAATAAAAAAACGACTGCTTGTAAATTTTGCTATCATTATCAATCATTTAACGAATTAAAAAGCGGTCACCAGCTTTTTTTTTAATCTATGCCAGCCTTCAGCGTAACCGGCGTTAAGTAGCTAGTGGTGTGGCGGGCAGCGCTGGCGCGGCGGGCGCGGCGAGCGCGGCGTACGCGAGGTCAGCGGGCGCCGGTCAGGCGAAGATCAGCCACAACACGAACAGGATCGCCACCCACAGGAATATCTTGGAGAGGAATTGCTCCTCCTCGTACTGCGCCGTGCCGCGGGGGGCTGAGGGAAACAAGTGTGAAGATAGATAAGCTAATCATTGAACCCATGGTTTACTTAAATGTAAGGAATGTTAAAACAAAGAAAATACTGAGCTACATGAAATTAATGCGAAATTGTAATGAACAAAAAGAGATTAACCCCCAATATAGTCGTGATTAGAACCAAGATGCTTGATTGCACAAGGAACATCACAAATCTAATCATCATGAATAGTGAAAACAGTTGACATTTTGTTGCATCACTGTAATTTTCTGTTGTGTTGTATCCTGAAAATCAGGTAATATGACAGACTACTCAATCCAATAATCAAATTCAGCAAAGCCAAGATGAAAACACAGAGGATTCCAAATGCTTCAGTCTACTTACCAGCACTAGGCCTTGGGTCCCCAAAGTTGAATGTTGAGGTGAACACACCAAACGGAAATGCCCCTATCCCGAAAGACATGTGGAAACCTTCACCAAAGCCAAAGCCTGGGAATCCACTGTTGTTCTCAGGCTCCGTACGTTGTCCTGCTGGTCGCGGGGGCACCTGAAGATCAAAATAAACATTTTTGTTGACTGGTTCTTGGTTACATTATTATTTTATTAATATGTTGTTAACACACATGCTGGTAAGAATTTGGCTCCATGAAACCAAAGCAGCAATAATGGTGTGAATTTATCTATAGTGATCTATGTATTGTTGTTAAAAACATGTTACACCTTAATTGAACTGTTAGAAACTACAGTGAAATTAAAGCTATGAGTAGAAATGAGGCTGTTTTTACTCAATAACAAACAACAGTAACAACACTAACCATGGGATGAGTAGTTTCATTTTAGCATTATTCATGCACACATGGATGGCATTAATGAATCAAATTACTTAACATTAACAATGGGACTAGTTTAGTATTATAAACAGACAGGAAGCCACATTATTTTGAAGATATTCTGAATCTTCTCTTGTTGTTGCAGTTAAGTACCTTATTTCTAGGGTCTTCCTGCTTAGTGTTACCCCGTCCATAGAGCGGGATGACCTTGTCCCGGCTGATAGCCGCCTTGCACACCGGGCACACCTGCCGGCTCGGCCTTGTCTCCAGCCACTGGTGCAGGCACGGCCAGCTGCAACCAACACACTCACATTCAGCACTATCTCCATGGTTAACAATAGCTTTGGGCAATATTAAATATACAAGTTTTTCATTTAATTGTGTGCTATTTTTAGTATCACTTTTTATTCTGTGGCTTTTCTAGTGTAATTAAAAAAGCCCTATGTGCTTGTTGTGGGAGTGGGACTACAGGAACACATCATCATCGTAATCAATACTTTGATTTATTTTATAACCATTGTTCCAAAAAATGGGCTGTTGTAAATTTAAACTGTGTATTTGTGTATGTGTGTAGGTATCTCTCTGTAGCATCATAGGTCCCAAATGGATGGACTGATTTTTAAGCATTTTTGTGTCATAATGCTGCAGCATTGACTGTGATTGTATATTTTATGAAGATTTGTTCAGGCATTTGAATTGAAGATCACCAGCTCATTTCCTAGTAGATAAAGGGATATCACTAGCTTCCTCAGGTCCGATGGATTTACTTTAGTAGTTTCCATGATATTGTAACCTTGACTTGATGCTGCAGCATAAAGTAGTCTGCATGACATTCAACTCCTCAGCAGCTTACAGCAGGAATAGGGTGGATTACAATGGTCTCAATGAGTAGTTGTTAGAAAGGTAATAATAACATACAAAATATTAATTAAAATTTAAACTATTTAAAAAAATACTGATGAAATGAAATGAAATGTTACATTTTTATTCACAATTTTTTATTCAAAATAAAAAATAGAATAACTACTGACACAAAAACCTCCAATAGGAAAAAATAAAATTTGTTGTTGTTTGTTGTTTAATATTTTGATTTAAGTGTCATCATTGGATATACAAAGCGGTCATACTGCCAAGAGTGCTCTATGGAGCTATAGTGTGGTGGCACAGGGCCCGAATCAAAGAGTATCAAAAAGAGCTGAACAAGGTGCAAAGACTAGCATGCCTCATGATAACTGGGGCGATGAGAACCACCCCCACGAAAGCAATGGAGGTTATGCTGGGTCTCAAGGCCTTACACTTAGAAGTAGAAAAGAGAGCCATGGAACAGTGGCATAGAATGAATGCATGCGGGGAGTGGAAAGGAAACCACACCGATAAGAGGCATGTACTTATACAGAAGGAGGTGGCAACGAAGTTAGGAATGATGACTGGACACAATGACCTCATTAAGAAACAGAAGACCTTCGACAAGAAGTATCGAGTACATATTGGAGAAAGAGAGAACTGGAAGGTAGAGGTCGAACACCCGACAACCATCTGTTTCACGGATGGTTCAAGAAGGAAAACGACCCAACAAGCCGGAGCGGGTGTAATTATAGCCAAACTAAGATCAAGAGAGTCATCACCACTAGGGAAATACGCCAGTGTCTTCCAGGCAGAAATACATGCGGTGACAAAATGCACCCATATGATACAAAAAAGCCTAAGGGAGGGGCGGGATGTGGGATCGGTGGTGATATACTCGGACAGTCAGGCAGCATTAAAAGCGCTGAAGAAACCAACAATTAGCTCCTCACTGGTGAGGGAATGTAGAGAGGCGCTTAATGAACTGAGCGACCGCACAAAGGTTATGGTGGCCTGGGTACCGGGACATCAGGGAGTAATGGGCAACGAGAAAGCAGACGAACTCGCCGGGGAGGGAGCTGGAATGGAATTTATAGGCCCAGAACCAGTACTTCCAATCTCAGCGGACGTCACTAGAGGAGTTATGGACAAACTCAAGGAGCAGGAAGCAAACGCAGAATGGAGACAGGAGGCGGGCTGCCGCCAGTCAAAGATGATGATGGGTAGTATCAACCAAAGAAGAACCAGGTATCTACTAAACCTAGGTAAGAGTAGCTTGAGACTTATGACAGGTATAATCACTGGACATAATGTATTAAACAGACACCTAAGTATCATGGGAATTAAAAGCGACTCCTCCTGCCCACACTGTGGGAAGGAGGAGACGAGCAAGCATGTCCTAGCCGAGTGCTTCATGTATGCGGCTGCGCGACGCGAGGCATTCGGAAGTGATGAGCTGAGAGAAGACGAACTTAAGGATGTCAACCTAAAAGATGTCCTTATGTTCAGCAGGAGAACGAGGAGACTCGAGGAGAGATGCTGCGTGGGAGCGCCGCTGGGGCAGTAACCGTCGGCTCCAAACCACGGGGAACTGGGCTGAATGAACGCACAAGACGATCGACAGCCCGCCTGATCCAGCCAGGCGTCCCCACACATCATCATCATAAGTGTCATCATTTGGGGGACCCCTATTAAAATAAAAACAGGGGTCCACCACTCCACGGCTACACTCAAAAGTCATTATTTAGTCATTTCACGAACCCACAAAAACATTTGACTACATTAGCATACTAGACATGACCTTGTTGTTGAGGCATTTACTTTAGCAGTAGCAGGTCAGTGCCACTCGGCAGGGTTGCGGGGTTACGCAAGCGGGCGGCGGGCGGCGGGCGGCGGGGCACTCACCAGAAGAGGTGTCCACACATGGAGACGACGGCGTCGCGTGCCGTGTCCAGGCAGATGTTGCACTCCAGCATGCGTTCGTCCCGCTTGTCGTCCTCGCCGTTGGCGTCGCCGCCCGGCGCCGAAGCGCTCGCCGCAGCCTCGCTCGTATCCGCCATCGCTCACCACTCGCTGCACAAGCCAAACACCCCACCGTTTCACTTCAGCAACATCAAATCCCGAGACGCTTATCACGGGCGGACGTCGTCGTAGTGACGTCTCACTATGACGTGACAATAATTATATTATGAAACGGGTTTCATGCAACTGAATGCTCACTTGTGAAAATCGTTGGCAAACACCTTATACTGAGAAATTTTAACGACGTTTAGAAGAAATACACAAAAATTAAGAAAAACAAATCACATCCTATCCAGTGGTTCGATGACTTTTGATCATGTCAAGTCCATAGTCTCTCTAATCTGTGATCAAGTCAAAGAGTAAAGTAAGTTTACCATAGACAGAGTGTTGCAACAGATCGCAATAAAACGTCATTTTTTAATCTGTATTTAATTCATCGATTCCACTTGGATTCTACGCTCTTGCTCTGTCTACGATACCACATATGCTTGAATGATGGTGGTGGTAAAATTAAACTGAAAATTTTCGAATGAATATAGTCAATGGTATAGTTTCAGATATACGAAACATTGTCTAGAAACCAATCAATCGATATCACAATATTCCAAAATTCACAACCCAAATTCATGATTTTGTTTTCTGATACATTTGATTGGTGAATTTCTGCCCCTTTCTTATCTAGACCAATCAGCGACCAGAGTCACTTTGACAGCTAAGAGAAAACAAAAATAAAAATACCTGTGAAATTTCCTTCATGTGAGCTTGGTAGCTGCGCTGTCTGTTCACTTTGACGAAATTAACGCAGATTAGTTGTGATTTCTTTATTTAAAAGTGTATTCAACATCTCCTATATGTACATGGTGAATTATAATTGTAAAATCAGAGTGAATGTGAGGATTGGCCACAAATTATGTTGAAAAACAAGTGTGACGTCACAATTTTTATCAGCTGAGGAGTCCGGAGTGTAACGTGGGGTCGAAGCAAAATAAGCAATATGGGAGGTGCCGTGAGCTCGGGGAGGGACAATGGCGAGCTGATCGACAACCTGGTCGGCGGCAACTACATCCGCAGCCGCGACGTCGAGCGCGTGTTTCGTGCGCTGGACCGCGCAGACTACATGACGCGCGAGTCGCGCGAGCAGGCCTACAAGGACGTCGCCTGGCGCCACGGCCCGCTGCACCTGTCCGCGCCCTGCATCTACAGGTACCCGCCGTCCGTAGCCCCCCTACATATGAACCAGCAAAACCATCACGAAAGCGAATGTAAACATCTGGCCTTTGTCACTAATGATAATCACTTGTTTGTCATTACTGGAAATCTTTTGTTGCTGTCCACTTCGTTTCATTATATTTGACTTGGTTGAGAAGTTAACACAGTTAATAATGCTGGATGTACTTGGTCTCTATGTCTTATGTTTGACCTTTTGTTTCATTTACATTAAATTTTGGTTCCATAGTATGGGTACTATTGATACCAGTACTTTCCAATGTCAAGATTACAGGTACTTGAAAATGCTAGTATATAAGCCCCTGTATGAACTGATTGACTTTACTTTGCTCCTTTGCAATGATGCTGTATGAACACCTACCTGCCTGCAAGTACATTTAGGCTAGAGCTAAGTGAAAAATAAAAATGGTTGACTTCAACTTTTTTGTATAGGGCAACCGGTGTCTTTGATTAGCAAAGAAAAATGTTAAAATTATTAAATTATTGTAATTAAGAAAACACAATGCATCACTTTCTATTTATTCTGACAGACTTCTTTCACACTTTAGAACTACCTCCATAACACCAATGTACAAATGAATAGTAAATTTCAGGTGCACAACAAACACATGTAACTACCCCCATCTTGGAACCAACAAATTAAAAACTGGTCAAACACGTCATACATTATGCTGTTGTCAGGAGTCATTGGCAGTAATGGTCACTAACCTATAAAGCGACCAGTTGCCATAAACAAAAAAAGTTGAAGTTGAAGTTGAATAGTAAATTTGTACACCAACAGTGAAGTAATGGAAGCGCTGGAGCTGTCCCCAGGGCTGTCTTTCCTGAATGTGGGCTCTGGGACGGGCTACCTGAGCACCCTGGCGGGGCTGATCCTGGGCTCCGGTGGCATCAGTGATGGGGTGGAAGTGCATCCAGCCGTTGTGGATTATGCCACCAAGCGACTTGGACAATTCATAGAGAACTCCCCTGTTTTGGATGAGTTTGACTTCTGTGAACCTCGGTTTTATACTGGTGAGTGTGTTTGTGTTGCTAACATTTTTGTTTTATCAAGTTTCCTGTGCAAGTTTGTTTGTGTATGTGTACCAGTGTGTCCTATTCACATCAATATGCATGTGTATACCAGGGTCTCCCATTCACACCAATATGTATGTGTGTATTGTTTCTTGAATCTAGAGGTCATGAAGCCTACAATTACACTGTAAATGTGACACATTGACAGTATGTGCACCTACACATTAGATTCCTCTACGAGTGTTAACTGACGCATGTCGGCAGGCAACGCGCTGTGCCTCGCGCCGCTGCAGGCGCCCTACGACCGCGTGTACTGCGGCGCCGCATGCCCGGAAGAGTACGAAAACTACTTTAAACAACTTATCAAGGTACTTTAGTTAAATGATGATGTTGTGAGAATCCGGTTTATTCTTCAACACTCAAAGTTTGTTTGAGAGATTTATTTATAAAAGTCATAACATTTCTAAATTTGTCAGTTTAACTAATCAATTACCAAACAAATGCATTAGTGTTTAATTATTTCAGCATTTAATATAAATGACCACAAAATCACCACATTATGTTGATTTGATATTTCATATTATGATACTCATACAAGCCTCTTTGTAATTCAGTCTCGGCAGTTTCTTGTACATAAGATGATGTATTTGGGTCAATCAACTTTTAATTGCCACTCGTTGCCTTGGAGATGTCCCCTGGGTAACTCGTCTAAAATAAGATTTTCTAAGGTACCACTCCCCCAAATCTCAGGATTTGCATGCTTAGGATATGAAGCATGAAGGATTGGGCATATACTGTTGCAAATCCTAACGTATGATGGAGCGGTGCCTTAGAAAATCTTATTTTAGACGAGTTACCCAGGGGACATCTCCATGGCAACGAGTGGCAATTAAAATTGGTTGACCCATTAAAATTTGATTTATACATGTTCTAAAGTACCAATAAATTAATAAAATACTCATTATCACTCGAATAAGGTAAGACCCTTTTTACTATGAACTAGCACTATCTTCATTATACCCTAAATGTAGTCTAAATTAAACTTTGCTGATTGGTTCCATCTGCTTCTTTTACTATACAGGGTGTTAGGCACATGGTTGGCCAAACGAAAATGGCGGACAGGTGAGGTCATCTGCTACTTATCCAGCCCCAAATCCTCGGTGGCAGCCCTACAGTTTTTTAAAGTGCTGTATTTCAATATTTAAACTTTTTTTTTCAAAATTCGTTAAGGATATCCACAACAACTTTTGTTTTACATAAACTTGACTGTTACTTTGTTGCTTTAAAACGGATATTTGATGTACAATTGTCTAAAAAAAAATATGTGCCCAAGTTTTTAATAATTATTGAAAAAAACCTGAAGCCCAACTTTGAGTTAGTTAAAAAAAAACGTAAATGCGATAAAAAAAATCAATTACTTCGAAAACCAACTTTAGTTTTCGCCTTTTTCAACAGTACAACTCAAGTAACAATTTATTCTTCATGTGAGGCGCAAACTAAAGTCTATTTAACTAGATTCTAGGGCCTACAAGTCTTAAAATTAACCTGACATATTCTCACAGGTGCACTTAAGCCTAGAAAAATATTTTTACAAATTCTCCAGCGTGCTTGACGCACCGCGTGCATGCTAAGATGCCCGCCGTGCGTCACGCGCGCTGGGCATTCTAAACGGTGTGTGTCGTCCAGATTGGAGGTATCCTGGTGATGCCGCTCAACGATAACCTGGTACAAGTCAAGCGCGTGGGCGAAACCGAGTGGACCTCCAAGAACCTGCTCAACGTCACATTCGCCTCGCTGCGGGTCCCGGACCAGCAGGAGCCGACTGAGCTCGTTCATCTAGGTAAGGACTTCAGCTCTAGGTGCGGTGCTGATTGGCGTTCGACCTTATACTTACAAAGAAAGGTATACACTGTCCAGCTCCGATTTGATTTATTTTTATATATGTTAGAGAGCAGTCTATAATAACGGACACGTATTTCTTTAACTGCCCAAACTCAACCTATTCAAAGAAATTGCCCTCCAAAGTACTAAAAAAGGACCGAACCCTCTAGAGAGTTTTGGTAAAGCAAATTGCTAGTTAATTACTGGCTTTATTATATGTTGGAGAACATGAAAAAATAATGGACCGGTGTTTTATTATTTCGGCTCAAACTTATGTTTTACATAAAAAAACACCCTTCAAACAAACTACTGGGTTTTACATTTGCGACATTTGTAGTGCCTTTAGAACGTCGACGCGGATTTGCACACTGACCCTTTTAAACAACTCAGATTCAAGCATTACAGCAGCCTTAAAATTGCTGGCTGTCAACCAGCCAGCGCGTCAGTAGTGACTACACAAATTGCGACATAGCAATTGGTCAAGCTCATGTGCTTGCTTCATCGACACGGTTTTTGCTTCACCTGGTAGTGAAAAAGTTCAGACTTGTATTGCCAAATTGAACATCCTCGCGAGGCCCGCGTGACTGCCCCACGGGGCCGGCGCACGTGGCAGTGCACGCCTGCACGGGGCAGGGGCTCCGCTACACGGGCACGCGGTTCGAAAGGGTTGTGTAACCAGGACTGAGGACGAATGGAATTCATATTTGACGCGGCTTCTTTCCCGGAATATGCTATTAGAGGCTGCTCGCTATTCCACGAAAGGTAAATTGACAATTGCTTTGAGATGATGACTGATATTAAAATAAAATCATTTGCCCAAAGAAGTGATCACTGCACCTCAGTGAACTCCTTTAAAAACAGACTTGACAAATATTTTGAACACAATCACACGAGTGGACAACGATATGCACGCATCGGCTATTAAGCTGCCTGTGCTTCATAAATAATAATAACAATAATTGTCACATAATCAAGCTTCCGAAAATACTCTTAAAAACCGATGCCTCATTTATTATGATTTTTAATGTAACAAAAGGCACTTTGATCAGATCGCTGAAAATTATGACGTCATAGTTCTGTAATTCAATTCTAACTTCATACCTACCTAATGCAATACTGGGCCGTGTTTTATTCAGCTACAAATTACAATTGACAAGTAGAATTCTGTCTTTGTTAGAAAGATACTTCCCCTTGTAAATTGTAACTTGTAGCTTTATAAAATACGGCCCTGATCGTTTTGACATAAAAAAAAAAGTTGCTGGTTTGACCAACTAGGCTTCGCAGAAAAACAACACACGAGCGCAACGCAATCATATTACATACAGTACAGGATGTCCCAGAAACTGACGATAATCCGTCGACAGCTGGTAGGGCTGCTAATCTCAGAATGTAAAATTTTAAGGTTAATAAAAAAGTCTTAGTTTTTGAGATATTGACATTTTAGATAAAATTTAAATTTTCCTGCTTCAGCTTAGTTTTTTTTAAGCCACAGCCTCAAATGTAAGAATTTTGAAATGTCTTTTACAAATATTCCTGAAAAGTAATCGGCTTGTGTAGGTGTTCTGCCGCGGTTACTCCTCATAGCGGTCGCCCGCTGTTTGAATTGATTTCTTGTATTTGAAGAACAGCCGGTAGCTCGTTATGTAGTGTTGAGTTAACTGCTTAGGCAGTCTGTAAAGTGGTAGTGGGTACAGTGCTGCTTGGTGTTGTCGCAGACGCGCAGACGCCGCCGCGGCTGCAGGCGCTGTCGCGGGGCGCGGTGCGCGCGGCGCTGCGCGGCGGCGTGTGGGCGCGCCACCCCGAGCTGCGCGCGCCGCCGCCGCGCCCGCCGCCCGCCAAGAAGCCCTGCCCGCGCCGCATCTGCATACCCATCGAGGACGAGAGCGACGTCGGTCAGTACACACACATGCAAGCTCTCCACACATCGTATCGCATAGCCACTTGATTTCCCAGCCGCCGCACTTTCATTCAGCGATTTACTCATTCGACTAACTAAGCCACTCAAACCATGCGATACTCTCATTTACTTTGATTTAACATGCAGTAATTTCTTCTATCATTATATTTATAAAAACGTTTTTTTGTTAGTCATAAATTGTTTTTTATTGTGAAGTGGGCCAATCAACTTGTAAGCGCCGCTCGTTGCCGTCACAGTATATATATGCCGTGGATATGTCCCCTGGACGACTAATTAAAAATACGATTTTCTGAGGCAAAAGTTAGGAGTTGCATGCTTAAGAGATAAAGCATGAAGGAATTGGTATATAACTGTCGCAACTCCCTAACTTTTGGCGGAGTGGTGCCTTAGAACATTTTATTTGTAACGAGTTGTCTAGGGGACATTTCTATGGCAACGAGCGGCGCTTAAAAATATGGACCTATGCAAATATGTACTAGGCCACTATCTATTACAATTGATGCCCGTCTTAAATGCAACAACGAAAATGTAGCCTCCCGTTCCAACTGCCTCGCTTGCCGTAAAACGTGTATCCTGATTGGTGGGCAGAGGGCCTGAACGCGCTGCACGACCTGGACAGCCGCAGCGGCGCGGGCGAGATGAACGCGCTGCTGAGCCTGGTGCTGAGCATGGGCCCCAACCGCGTGGCCGGCGCGCTGCGCTGCGACGCCGCCGACGTGCTGTCCAGCGGCGACGACTCGGCGCCCGCCCCGGTCAGGACCCGCTCCCTTAGCGCCGCCCCACCGGGCGACTTAAACGAGGAGACGCCGCCCCGTTCGATTTCGTTCGATCTAATGCCACTTTTCGGGTCTAATTACATGGTTCGTACATTACACTTTTTAACGTGAGTCGACGTTATCGACGGCTATTGCATGCGGCTTCATCTCCTCTTCGTATTCGCTGTGAACACTTAGCACGTTAACAAATGCAAGACGCTTTTACAAGTTGTAAGCCTGCTCAAACTCGCAAAGTCTCCTGTAGAATATACCCAAGCAATCCCTCAATCTCTGTAGTTACCAAACTTTTATCGACCACGGATCGCTTATATTATTATTTTTTGTTATTAGCATGGACCATTGATTCTGATGATTGATTTTAATCTTAAATAATGAAAAGTATTACTGCTCTGACCGCCACGCCTATTAATTAAAAAATGTTGTGTAGGAGGCGGACGCGACGGGCGATGCGACGGGTGATGCGACTAGCGATACGACGAGCGATGCAGCGCGCGAGGCGGCGCCGGCCGCGGGCCGGGAGGCGGACCGCTCGGGCGGCGCGGCGGCCGGCGAGCGCCCCGCGGGCCTGCTGCCGCGGCCCGGCGCGCAGCCCGACCCGGCCTCCTCAGGTAACCGCCACTTGCCAATAGCTGTTGCATACTTACTTGACCGAGGCGTTCATTTGCCACCCTGATATATTTTACCAAGGTAAGATGCAAGTATTTTTATTAAAAATGCTTTTTAAGAATAAGTAACAGTTATGTATAAACCATGAAATGCCAGTCAAAATTCATGATTCCCATCAGACGCGTTTTAAAAATATAGTTTGTAATTCACAGAAGTTTCTAAGTGTTAAAAAGAAGTACCTAATGTAAATAAAAAAGGTTGACATTTTTGAATTCCGGCCGCATGAACCAAATAACCAATATTGGTGGTAACTCTACGTGTGACTAAAGTGGCGTGGTGCGCAGGCTCGGACACGGAGGCGCGCGAGCGCAGTCTGCTGCGGCGCGGCCTGCGCAGCGTGCTCGAGGCGCACCCGGGCCCAGGTACACAGACATGACGGTGTGGAATGACGATGTTCTAGTCGTGTTGTATTTCGAAACTACCGACGGGCGGGCAATACAGGGTTTCTGGTGACTCGACGCATTCCTGGTCTCCTACCATGGTGATTGAGGAGCTAGAAAGCAAAAAAGCAAATTTGACTCCCTGTATATGGCCGAAAATCAATTATTTCCAAGATTTTTTAATTTTAAGTTTATTTCGATATTCAATCCGAATCTAACCTGTATCTCCAAATAAAAAATACTGCCTGTTATACGAATTTTATAAAAAAAAAAACTACGGTGTAACGCTTGCCAGGTAGGCGCGTGTAAAAAATATAGTTTTTAATTTACAGAAGTTTCAAGTTTTGGAAAAAGTACAGAACAAGGGATTTTGATTTATTTTGTATCCAATGTAAATTAAAAAGGTACCTACATTAGAAAATAAAAATTTCGTTTTTGAAACAAGCTTTTTTTTGCCAACTGTACTTTTTGCTGTCTGTACTTGTATTGTCATTTGTCATTCAACTTATTTTAATTTGTAATATATTTTTTTGTAAAAAAAATTAAATAAGAGGTACATAAAAATATCTAAACTTTGGAAACCCTAACCGCAGTAAGTCTGAGGTCTGTTTCAACTTACACATTAACCGATGGGACGACCCTGGCCGCACCACCAAAATTTCACTACCAGATTTCACTGAGATTTTTTTTGTCACCGGATTTACATCAGTATGCCAAATTTAATCTCAATCGGTTGAAGATATCTGCTTCAAAATTGAGTTGCAAGATTCCACTCGAACAAACATACATAGGTACATTGAAAGATAAATAAAAGCTTGTAAATTCCCGTCATTTTCGTATCCCGACCGCATTCCTGACAAATGGCCATCCTGACGTATTGTAATATTACCTACCTACAAGTAATATTGGGGTCAATCAACTTTTTATTGCCACCCGTTGCCAAGGAGATGTCCCCGTAGGTAACTCTTCTAAAATAAGATTGTAGTATGGCAATTGGCCATTTTTAGTGTCTAGCAGTAACACGATAGTTCACTGCTACATAAACACATATTGCTTGTGTCAGCGACAACCCATGATTATAAAAATAGGTGTTAGTGAATAATAAATGAATTCGATCTGAACTACTCCCTAGGTATCATTCCACCACCTTTAAACTTTGTAATATTTCAAGATTTTCTAAGGCACCACTTCCCCGAAAGTCAGGATTTGCACGCTTAGGAGATGAAGCATGAAGAAATTGGCATATGACTGTTGAAAATCCTAACGTTTGATCCTAGCCTTAGAAAATCTTATTTTAGACGAGTGACCCAGGGGACATCTCCATGGCAACGGATGGCAATAAAAAAAAGATTGACCCATTTAGTGTATACTGTGTGTGTAGACGAAGATTCAGCGGACGAGGGCGGGTCGGACGAGCCGGCGCGGCGCGGCTGGCTGCGGCGCGGGCGCGGCGCCTGCGGCCCGCACGACGACGTGCCCGCTGAGGTCGAGATCTATCTCGGGAAGGTCAGTCCGTTGGGAATATGTCAAGGCGAAGGCCTTGACACTACTGTGAGACTCTTAGACATTAACGGATCACAGGAGCACATGCCCAGGGATTGGATCTCCCTTTCAACGTAGCACCGCCATGTTGTCCTGGGCCGACCTTGTCTTCTCACTCCAGGCAGGCGCCATTGCAAAGCCTGTTAGGGTATATGGTCGTAAGTCCTCAATGTATGCCCTATCCAAGGCCACTTCCTATTGCTTTGAAATTATACTGTAAATATATTATGTTTGAAATTATACTGTAAATAAATTTTCGTATAAAAAAAAAAACTTTTAATGCAGTATTACTTAATTTAAAAAATAAAGCAATGTCTTCATAGAGCAAAATATTCTAACTACAATATTTAAGGTACTTTTCCTTTGTGTCGCATAGTCTTGGGACATGTATACAGTCACATATCCAATTGCGTACCGGAAGGCTGAAAACAGAAGATAATTAGGACATCAATGTGACTTGGCTGCGTCCCGAAGATATTCGTGTATGGTGTCCGGCTCTGTTGCCGTTGTCCGCTGCGTACTAATTGTAATACAATTGACAAAAATAATGTTTTATTTATTTGACATGATGACATGAAATGTATATTTCATCAATTTTTGTTATTTGACATTTGGAGACCATATACATCTCCAGTTTATGTATATGTATTATTATACTTATTATTTGACCGTGGAGGCGTTTTACACCTCTGCTGATTTTAAATTTAGTTTAAATTGACCCTAGAGACTATACATCTCTAAGCCATTTAGATTAAGTATTATATTATAGTATTAATTCTGGGACCCTATACATCCCTTTGTAATTTAAATTTTCACAGATATTTGACCTGGAGACCCTATACATCTCCTGCTCAATTAAAACGTGCCAGTAAAGTAAAGTGTTCTGGTTTTGCTGTTTTAATAATTACTTTTTACACTTGTTTCTAAAATGCGGTATTTTTTTTTTCTCTTAATCTTTTAATGACAGAGTGAGGTTTCTTTGTGTAGTTTGTCTGTGGTTGCGTATTGTAAGAGCTAATGTAACTTGTTTTTAGAAAAAATGACTTTGTGCCAAGTTTCTTGCGGCGCATTCTTCTTGGCAATCATGGTCTTTCCGAAAGCGCTGGTAGACTCAAAAAAAATGACGTGTAAAAGAGCATTCAACTGCCTATTTGCTGAATAAAATTTTGAATTTTGAATTTTGGAAGGCGAGGTGTTGGTAGGCCTCCCGCAAAGTGTTGGTAAAGATCGCGGGAGCCCATTGGCTACGGGTAGCACAAGGCCGGTTGTTGTGGAGATCCTTGGGGAAGCCTCTTGTGCATCAGTGGACGTCTTCCCGCTGATATGACGTTGATGATCTAATTGTGATATGTCCAATGTCCAGATGGGGTCCAGCGAGGCGGCGACGTCCCGCGAGATGGACTGGGACGCCGAGGACGAGGACGAGTCGGACGAGTCGGGCGCCGCGCCGCCCGCCGCCCGCGCCGCCCGCCCGCCCAGGCACAAGCTCGACAGCGGTCAGTACTGACGCCACTTTGACTATACATATAACTACTCCACCGATAGATAGGCGGGCAGACGGGTCATTTGTTACTGAGCTTGGCGCTCGGAATCCTTTCGTTTTCTTTTTTTTAAATTTTTTTATGCACTAACCGTCAGTATTACAATTTTACAATTACAAAGGAATACAGGTTGACGTGTTGTACTTCGACTTTAAAAAGGCCTCTGACCGTGTGGATAACGATGTTCTACTTAAAACACTATGTGAAATCGGCTTCTCACCCTTGCTACTCAAGTTTTTCGCCAGTTATTTGCGCGATAGGCAACAGTATGTGCAATACGGATGCTTTGTTTCAGAAACCTACCATACTAGATCTGGGGTCAGCCAAGGTTCGATATTGGGTCCATTACTTTTTAGCATTATGATCAATGACTTGGCCGAGGTCCTAAAGTGCGCTAGATGCCTACTGTATGCTGACGACCTTAAACTAATTTATGGTGTGCAGCATGAGTCAGATTGTGTATCGCTGCAGGAGGACATCGACCGTGTGTTTCAATGGAGCGCTGAGAACGGGCTTCTGTTCAATTCTTCGAAATGTTCCATCATGACCTTTAGCCGTGCCTACTGTCCTGTTCTTGCCACCTACACACTGGGGTCCGAACCTATCGTTCGCGTTGACACCGTAAGGGATTTTGGCGTAATATTTGATGCGTATCTTAACTTTCACGAGCATATGAAAATGCTTGCTACCAATTGCTATCGGGGGCTGGGGTTCGTAGTTCGCAATTCGCGTGACTTTTCTGATCCAGGAGCAATAAAGTTGGTCTACACTTCTTTGGTCAGAAGTAAACTTGAGGCAGCTTCCGTGGTGTGGCATCCACATGAGTCGACTTACGCCTTGCTTCTAGAGAAAATCCAAAAGCATTCCTTAGGTTTCTCTATAAAAAAACGCATGGGTACTACCCATTCTTGTACCCAACGAAGTTCCTTCTTGGTGTTCTGGGTTTTAATTCTCTGGAGGTAAGGCGTAATTACGCGTTCCTAACGATGGCTTGTGGTGCCTTGCGTGGGGACTCCGACAGTGGTGGGTGATGCAATTGGTGCGTCTGCATGTTCCACCTTATAATAAATTCAGTTTTAGGCCACGTCACCGCCATCTACTGGCAGTGCCATCTGCACGAACTGTTGCTCGCAGGCAGCCACCTCTGGTTCGCGCGCTGCACTATGCCAATGCCCTTCTTGCATCAGCTCCGGAGTGTGACATGTTTGCTGGTCGTTGGAGGAATGTGTGCGTTGAATGTTTGAGGTTCTATGAGGCGATGGATTCACGACTGTCTTCATGTACCTAATTGTTTATTTTTATTTATTTTTTCTTTTTCCTTGTAATTGTCTATAATATTTTAAGTTGTCTTTTTATTTTTTTGTATATATTGTCTTACTCAGTGCCTCAGTGTTAACTGTCATGCTGTGTAAGTTGTTGTAAATAAATAATAAATAATAATAATAAAATAATAAATTATAATTACTAAATATTTACTCCATTTTAAGAGTTAATCTCAGATCTACGAAAAACAAAAAAACAAACATGACTAACGTATACCGGAAAAGGACAAATCGCGGTCAATATACGTTTGCGCACTCAATTACAAATATCATCGGATCATTCTGTGTGGATGGTCTCCTGACTATTTAAATTATGGGAAGCAATACTTTAGATTAAGAAGAGATGTCAGGACAAATAAGGTTTAACCGAATTTAAATGTCAGGCATCGGCGACATGACGCCGTCGACGGAATCGTCCCCGACTAGCGGCGAGCGCGAGGCCGACTGCGAGCGCGAGGCCCGCTGCGAGCGCGAGGCCCGCTGCGAGCGCGAGGCCCGCTGCGAGCGCGAGGCCCGCTGCGAGCGCGAGGCCCGCTGCGAGCGCGAGGCCCGCTGCGAGCGCGAGGCTGGCTGCTCGCGCGAGGTCGGCTGCGAGCGCGAGGCCGGCTGCGAGCGCCGCGACGCCCACACCGGCGACGCCGGCGCCGAGCGCGAGCCCTGCGAGCCGCGCGCCGGCTCCAGGCGCAAGCGGCTCAAGTGTAGCCGCTACCATTGCCGTAAGTTATTCAATGTATTCATTTAAACTTATTATGCTAAAGTCCACTATCGACGTAACCATGGTCGTTTGAGACTTATCAGAGAATCATCTTTTCATTCAATGTTTACCGGGATGCGTTTTGGTGTGCAGACACCGCACCGAAACGGTCTTGTGGCTTGTTCTAACATTGTTTATCACCTTTGAGCGTCTATGCGGCTTTTGGTCTAACTAGAAATTGAATGATGTGATAAATGATAATGAAAACTATAAGGGTTTCTTTTTGCCATTTTGGCTACGGAACCCTAAAAAGGTTACATTGAGTGATTAAACCCGATAAGAATACGTAATTGACTGTTTAAAAAAACACTAAGTAGAATTTAAAGTAAACTTTTCTTTAATTGCGAAATTCCTGATAAATGTTAGGTTGATTTTATTGGGTTTGACCGCTCAACCGTCGGTATATTCTCGAAATTATGCTCCAAAATTCACCTAACATAGAATCATTTGATCTTCAATCTTACTTCGATCAGTTTTATATGGAAGGCACTTACATCTTGCCGCAAATAATACGAAATTAAGAATGATCAGGGCGCAGGATTTTAGGCTTTGACTCCGATTAGGTGGGCATTGTGGTAGTTGCACGGACCAACCACCCTCTGGTCACCGCATCTTCTATAATTTACTTGGAAAGTCGTTACGAAAAAAGCCGCGGTGAGCGGGCCGGGGAAATGAGTCGTGATTGGTTCATAGCTTGTCATCTCGCTTGTTGTACGAGCTCTTGTCAGCTAGTACACTTGCTTGATAGGTTTCTTGTTGATGAGAACAGGAAAGACGAATTAAACTTGATAACTTGCTTTATTTTGATACGTGTGCACACTTATATAAATACGAACGTGAACTGAACTTTATTGCTTAAAAACCTTATATTACTAACATGCTGATGGCGCACTGACGCAAGTGCGATGTAATCGTACATATTCCGGGGTCAGGCTAAGAAGATTAACATCAATTACAAAAAAACATAATTTCATTAATCAAAAGATACAGCTCTAAACGAGGGTGTCGTGCTTTTGTCGACTCGCAAATTAGTTGCGACTGCGTCACTATGGTCCATGTCACGCTGTTCAGTGGCTCTGCCAGCGGCGGCGTCGCGCGGGGAGGCGCAGGGGTGCGGGGCGGCGGCGGCGGTCGCGGGCTCCTCGGTGGCTGGTGGTGGGGAGCGAGGCACTCGCCATCTGCATTGCACTCGCTTCAACATGCTGATTAAACCGGCGAGTACTATTACTGCTAGGATCACATAGATCATGGCGTAGTGATGAAGATCGTGGTATGATAATTCTTCGGAAGGAACTTCTGTTTCCTTTAAATTCTTTATTTTCTCTCCGATTTGTATCATCTCCTTTTGTATTTCTTGTGATTCTTCTCCTTCGGATAAGCGAGTATGAGGTATGGTTATATTGATTATGTGGTTTATTGGAGCCATGATCGGGATGTATACCTCGGACTGCATATTCACTTCACTCCAATGTGGTTTGTGTGGATACACAGTGAAATTATCAGTCTTGATAATGCAACCATGACCTATGTTTATAAGTCCAGCGTTAGTTAATTGATATGCGGTAACTTGGTCGGCGCATATGGTTGTAACTCGACACTGCTCGCAACAAAAATAAACATATGTGTTGAGCGTATAGCTTTCTTGCCAATTGTTTTCGCAAGATGATGTCTTGGTTTTGCATTCTGAATTTTCTCTTTTACAGAAACTTTTGTCACCTTTTATTTGGTATATACGCTTCTTGATTGGACAATAGTAGGCTTCTGATATTCTTGTGCATGACCTCACGTCATTTTCCGACATTGGTATATACGAATCCTTCTTCATGTTGATGGATACATAATTTGAAACTGGTACTATACTGACAATTTTGTTTCCAACTGCTGTGGGGTTTGAAATTATCTTGAAAATTTCAAACGAGTCTCGGCTGATAAGAGGCAACCTTATTTCGAAAATTAGGACTTCATCTAGCATCCTTGTCTTGACGTTAAGTAGTTGATAGATCTTTCTTAGGTCTGAATGTATATTTTCTATGGGTAGCGATACGTCTCTTGGTAGTTTGCTTGCTATGGTGCTTAATTCGCTTATTAATTGTTCGGGAGTCAGCAAGTGCAAGTTAAAACGGCCGTGATATATATCTGTGATGGTGTCTAATAACGTGTTTTGTATTTCTTTTAAATTGTTGAGCATATTACTCGCTATAATTGCTCCCATGTTGAAATCGTTGATAATGTTATTTGCTTCGATTTTATTTTTGAGATTGTTCATGGCTTCTTCTAATTTGTTTAAATGCTGATGAATCATCTTATGTTGTTGATTCATCTTTTCTTCGCTGCGTCTTAACAGGTTGTACTCAGCCTCGACGATAGAAGTCTGGTTCTTCCAAAGGGATACCATATGCTTTGCATTATTTCGTATGAGTGATATATCTTTCTGATATTGTTCCGCGAATCTTTCATCGAGTACGCCGAACAGGCTGTTCGCAACGTATCCGATGCCGTCTATGAGGCCACGGCGATGACGTAGCGTCTCGGGTCGCGTGCTCGTGTGCTGACTGAGTAACATTTGATTGTAGTACTCGAGTTCGGAGAATCCATGACTTAATTGTAGAGAAATGACGTCACATTGTACTTGGTTTTTTATGGCGTCACATGTTTCAGTGAGAAAATTTGTATACTTTCGAAATGCGTTTGTTGCTTGCCAATACGGTTCCATGTTGTAGTATACAACGAGTTTCCACTCGTCTCGAATAATCATCATGTCAGATATTCTATCGAAGTATAAGCCTTGACTTTCTTTAAACGAGGTCACGTTTATGTTGCACTCTGACCTTGTTGTCAGAGATAAGAATAACATCAGCGCGGCAAACATAGATGTAAGGTTGAACGAGCCCTTCTTTGCTCTTGTTCGCAGATGTCTTCTTGAAGAGGTGTCCTCGCTCTGGGGTTGCTTGTTTGTTTTATCTTCGAACTTCTTGTTGAGCAAGTCATCTTCTTTATGTTCAGTTAACACGGAGACTTTTATAATAGGACGTTTCAAGATCCCATTTTTTGTTCTTAGGCTTACAACGCGGACGTAGCCGTCTCGCCCAGGATGCAGCTGTGTAACTCTGCCCATCGCCCACTTGCCGGGTGGCAGGTTGTCGTCGTGAAGAAGCACGACGTCGTTGATTTTTATGTTATCTTGCGGAGTCCTCCACTTGCTTCTTGCATTCAGTTGTGCCAGATACTCCGAGCGCCATCGTTTCCATATATCTTGGAAGATTTTTTGTGTCAGCTGCCATCGTGTCCGTAAATCTTTTTCAGTTTCTATTATAGTGAAAGAGGGTCCACTTGCTAGGAAATGAGATGGAGTTAGATAATTCAAGTCTTCGGGGTCCTCAGATATAGCACATAAGGGTCTTGAGTTTAGGCACCCCTCGATTTGTGCTAACAGAGTACTGAACTCTTCGAACGTTAGCTTCTGCTCGCCGAGGACTCTTTTTAGATGAAACTTGAAGCTTTTGCAACAAGCTTCCCATAGACCTCCAGCTGAGGGCCATAGAGGCGCGTTGAAGTGCCACTTGATCTCCATATCAGTAATCTGCGACATAAATTCTTCGTTCATTATTTTTTGTAGCTCCTCATGCTCTGATTGGAGTACTTTGCTGGCTCCTAGGAAGTTCCGGCCATTATCGCTGTACATGTGGGTCGGAGCTCCTCTTCGAGATGCCATTCTGCGTAACGCGGCTATGAACGCTGATGTGGTCAAGTCAGAGACCAGCTCTAAATGGACAGCTTTGGTCACCATACAGACAAATACAGCGACGTATCCTTTGGTGGTCTTGATACCACGACCTTTGTTGACCTTGAGGACGACGTGCCCGGTGTAATCGACTCCTGTATGAGTAAACGGGCGGGACGGGTTACTTCTTGCTGCTGGTAGGTCTCCCATGATCTGGAGATGTTTGTCGGGTTTTTGCTTCTTGCAGGTAATACATCCACGGATATATTGTTTTGTTGCCTGATTTCCTCCAATAATCCAATACTTGCTTCGTATAAAATTTAAAGTAATCCGAGCTCCGCCGTGCAGTGTAGTCTTATGCGCGTGTCCAATAACAAGGTCAGTCAATCGACTCTTGTGAGGCAAAATGATGGGGTGCTTCATGTCATATGAGATTTGCGCATTTTCTAGTCTGCCACCGACACGGAGAATACCTTCTTTATCAATAATTGGACATAATTGGGAGATCTTGCTTTTCGAATGGATTGTACCACTTTTCTTGAGAGCGGCTAGTTCTGTCACAAAAAAAGTTTCTTGTACATGTTTTATAATTGTAGCTTTTGCCATCCTAATCTCTGATAGTGTAATGAATTTCTCGGTCTGCCGGTCTTGCTTTTTTGTGATGAAACGACGTACCCATGCTAATACCCGTACCAGCTTTGAAAATGAACTGTATTTGTGTAGCAGGAATTTCAAAATGCTGTCTTCGTCTTGATTGTTTATTACGACATTGACTTGTTTCGCCGCTTTGACTTCTTCGTTGGTGGTATACGTTAAGGTCGATTCTTGTTCTCCGGCCTTAAATGACGGCAACCAAATTGGTCCCTGCCACCATAAATGATGATCTTTTAGTTGTGATGCAGAGAGTCCGCGACTAGCGGAATCCGCAGGATTTTCAGTCGACTTAACGTAACGCCAGCATTCTGGTGGAACCACCTTTGTTATTTGACGCACCCTGTTGGCGACAAACGTTTTCCAGCGCGTGGAGTCTCCTTGCAGCCATCCTAACACCGCTGTGGAGTCTGTCCAACCATAAATATTAATGTTATGGTTAGATAAGCTTTGCGTAACTTTTTCCATCAATTTGGAGAGTAGGAGAGCAGCACAGAGTTCCAATTTTGGTATTGAATATTCTTTGCTATTCGGAACCAATCTTGATTTTGCTGCTAGTAAAACTATTCTTGATTGCCCTTGATTATTCGTTTTACAATAAATAACACAGGCGTATGCCTTTTCCGATGAATCACAGAATGCGTGTAACTCGATATCGCTTGTAGCGTCCGTCCCCAGCCATCGCGGTATTTGCAATTGATTAATATTATGTAGGTCAAGCTTGATCTTTAACCATTCGGCATTAATATCGTCTGGAATCTTGTCATCCCACTGAATGGCTGTGTTCCATATTTTTTGGAACAGTAATTTGAGCTTGGTAGAGACAGGTGTCAGCCAGCCCAAAGGGTCAAATAGTTTCGAAATTTCTGATAGTAACTGCCTTTTAGTGTTGAACTCGTTGTCATTAGAAGTTGTGACGATTCTTGATTGGAAATTGAAAGCATCCCGCCTAGGGTCCCAGTTGAGCCCTAGGGTTTTTCTTGATTCGTGTTCTTTGAAGTTGTAGTTGACCTCTGTTGTCAACTCTTTCTTGTCTGTAACTTGTAGTAACTCTTGATAGTTTGACATCCACTTTCTCAGGTTAAAGCCTCCTGACCTCAAAAGTTCCATTAACTCTTGTTGTAATCTTTTTGCAGATTCTATTGAATGCGACCCATGAAGTAAGTCATCCATATAGAAACACTCTTCAAGTACTCGAGCGGCTTCCGGGTAGTTAACTCCTTCGTCCTTGGCTAGTTGCTTGAGAGTCATCATAGCAAGGAACGGCGCTGCTTTGGTGCCGTATGTGACCGTCGTGAGTTGATATTCTCGTAACATTTCGTGTGGTGAATCTCTCCAAATTATCATCTGTAGTTTTTGATCGTCTTTGTGAACCCAAATTTGTCGAAACATTTTTTCGATGTCCGCTATGAACGCTACTTGATGTTGCCTCCACTTCAAGACCAATGTGACAAGGTCCTTTTGTAGGTTTGGACCCTTGTGCATAAAATCATTAAGGCTTGTTCCATATGATGTTTTAGCTGAAGCGTTAAATACAACGCGAAGAGGTGACGTAGTTGATTCCTCGCGTAGTACAGCGCTGTGCGGTAAATAGTTCTCAAATTTCTCGTTGCTACGTGTTGACGTCAATTTCATGTGACCATGCGATAGGTACTCATGTATGAATGCTTTATACTGTTGCGCAATGTGTTCGTTTCTGCTAAATTTACGTTCCAACTGTAGGAATTGCGCAATCGCTTTATGTTTTGATTGTCCTAATTTGGTCAAATACGTGGCCTTAAGTGGTATTCGCACTTCGTATTTTCCGTCCTTCAATCTTCTTGTAGTAGAGTTATAAAAACTTACGCATTCATCTTCGTCACTGTTATATGTAGAGTTCTCAGGAATATCTTCAATCTCCGAAAATTTTCGAATTTCATGTATGTTTTGCAACGCCAAATTACATTGAAGGCCTTGATGTACCTTGCCACATAAAATCCATCCTAAACGTGTCTCTTGTGCGAGTAGAGGTGAGCATTCATGTCGGTACATGCCTTTTAGCAAGATGGTAGCGTAGACTTCTGCGCCCAATAATAAATCAACTGGGTTGCTTACATAAAACTGCGAATCCGCCAGAGTAATGTTTTCCAAAAGTTTCCATGTTGGTTTTATAAATGATGTGTTCGGTAAGTTTCTTGTTAAACTTTTCATTACGAATACATCGGTAATGAAGGTGTAATCTTCAGTACTAGAACTGCAATTTAGGTTCATGCTTCCTCTACAACTGTTGTCATTTGCGCCCACCCCTGTGATTACACCTCTACATTTCCGTCGTGGCAACCCTAACTTTTGTGCTGCGTTCTCGGAAATCAACGAAATTTGGGAGCCTTGGTCAATGAGAGCTCGCATGATACGAGGTAGACCATCAGCTGCCAGCACCTTGATCATGGCTGTAGCAAGAAGTATTTTCGGCTCTTCATTTTTCACATCACGTTGTTGCGCCACGTGTGACCCACTTCCTTGTTGAAACGGTTGATTTCTTGCATTTGCATTGCCGAATCCATTTCTTGACACTGCATTTTGATTGCAAAATGCGTCGTGCAATAATGTATTATGATACCCGTTGCATTCTTGACAACGTTTTACTGAATTGCATTGCTTGCCGTTATGATTGTATAAACAATTAGTGCAAAGATTTAGGTTTGCGACGGTTTTTCGCTTTAGTCCTGGCGCCATATCCTTAAATTCCGTACAGAAATAGATGCAATGGTCGCTCTGACACACTGGACATATTCGGTGGTAAGTTTGAGGTGGCGTGTTTGATGTAGCCTTGTTGCTGGAGTAATACTGTTTGAATTGACTTGACTTAATTTGATTGGTAGAGATTGATGGCCTATTGGTATTAGGTCTAGGCGTGACGTTGTCTTGTTTACGTCGGGATGACTCCATTGCAGTAAATTTGCTTTCTAGGAATGACAGTAATTCTTTCAACGACGGCAGCTCTCGTGGTTGCTTCAATGACGTCATGTATTCATTATGAGTTTCAGCGTCTAATTTCTGTGTCAATATATGCACTAATATAGGGTCCCAGGTGTCAATGTTAATCCCAAGGTTTTTGACGCCATTCAGACTTTCGATAGTTACGTCGTGAAGTCGTTTGATGTGGCTTGATGTCGCTTGCTGTAAAACTGGGAGACTCATCATGGTATTGAGGTGAGTGGTGAAAATTAGGTTCTTGTTGTTGTATCGATGACTTAATATTTCCCAGCAAGTGACGTAATTATCTGAGCTGATTGGTAGATGTTGTATGAGGCGCTCTGGCTCGCCCTTAATTTTGCTCTTCAAAAACTGCATTTTTTGTGCGTTTGATAAAGACGGATTCCTGTGTATGGCTTCTTTAAAAAGATCTTTGAACGAAACCCATTGTTGATAGTTTCCATGAAAAACAGGAATGTCCAAACGAGGGGTTGCTTGTTCCCTGTGAGACGCAGACCACAACTTGCTGTTTATTTCTTTTTTCATTGAAGAATATTCATTTTCATACTTGGTGAACGTGTCTTCATAATGCTCATCGGTGCCATTGAGTTCGCTGTCAATATCCCAATGTAGAGAGTCAATGGCAGCCCAACGAGAATCTAAGGACCTCAATATGTCCTGCAGCTCCCACTTTTCTGCGACACTATCTAACTTGATATTCGATAGCGTCCGGGCTAAAGCTTTAAAGTTGCTTGCTTGCGTAACATTTCATCTAATTTGCTGTGGCTACCCTTTGAGATGAAATCTTGCAGAGGGTTTTGAGAGTTCGACTTCTTACTCTCTCCCGATCCTGACGGTGTTTCTGGGGTAGGATGAATAATCGGCGGTTTCTGGTATGGTTGACTGGGAGGTGGCACTGATTTTTGAATAAGTTCCCTGGTCTCAGTGTACAACGATCTTGTCTCGTCGTAGTGATTTTCGAAAAAATAGTCGTGAGCTCGGTTATCGAATGCGCACAATTTTTCATGATTATTTTTGAACTCCTCCCAATACATATCCAGAGTATCCAGTCTCCTCTTGATATGCTCTGGAGTTTTTCTATCTTGACCATCTTTTTTGAAGTTTGTCCGGAGTTGCTGTATAGCGCCTTTCACTTGAAGTTGGTTTTGTAGTAACTGATCCATTTTTTACAGTGAAGATCTTCCTGTCTACTGTTACTTGCTTAATTTGCTGGACTTGATTCCTGTATTTTTCTTATTTGTACTTGACTTGACTTGCTTGAGTTCAAATTATGTTCGTTTCTTGCTATTTAATGGGCCTTGGTGCTCCGTTCCTGATTCTTGATAATATTGATCTGAGTCTTGTTACTCTTGATTTTGAGCCTTGATGCTGGGCATTAACTTGCTAATGAAGTAACAATCGACGCGGACTGTTTCTTTTCCTCCTTTGGGCTTATGCGCCTTCTCAACTCAGTCGGCGAGACCCGCTTGTGGGAGACCTACCGAGCCGATTTGCAACCAAGAAAGGAAAAGAAAAAAAAAACACTTTTTCTCTTCAGCGGTTCGAAGGACCATTAATGTACGAGCTCTTGTCAGCTAGTACACTTGCTTGATAGGTTTCTTGTTGATGAGAACAGGAAAGACGAATTAAACTTGATAACTTGCTTTATTTTGATACGTGTGCACACTTATATAAATACGAACGTGAACTGAACTTTATTGCTTAAAAACCTTATATTACTAACATGCTGATGGCGCACTGACGCAAGTGCGATGTAATCGTTCACTTGTCGTCTGGTCGAAAGTGAGCCGCGATTCGAGGCTAGAGAGATTTATAGATGGAAATGAGCATATGTGTTTCGGAAACATTCGCCCTGACATTTGGTGTCCAGCCCCCTACTACGAAGTGCAAAATTCGAACTTCGTATCGTGCCGTCCCGGTCAAGCTAATATTATGTAATACGAGTGTGAGCGGAACGGCACGATATGAAGTTCGAATTTTGCACTTCGTAGTAGAGGGACAGAGGGTGGTCCGTCCGTGGGTAGTTGTGATGACACTGACGGGGCAGCGTGGTCCGCAGGGAGCCAGCAGCCGGCGGGCGAGGCGTGCTCGGAGTCGGGCTCGTCGGGCGGCTCGGGCCCGTCGGGGCTGGGCGGGCGGCGGCGGCGGCGCGCGCGGCGCGGCAGCGAGGGCGGCGACGCGCGCCGCGTGCGCCTGTCCGTGCTCATGAAGCGCTCCGTCAAGGAGCTGCCGCTGCCCTACGCGCTCAAGAAGTACGTCAACCTGGGCCGCTGCTTCCAGTTCTAGACCGGCCGGCAGAGCGCCGTGACAGCTGCAGCGCCCCGGCCACGAATATCCGAATCCTACGCGACGTAATCGACAAAAGTGTACGTTTGGAACAACGTCCCCCGTGAGCGTATTTGGTACTGTTATGAGATACGATAACGTTACTACGAGTACTCGATTAGTTGCATAGGATTCGAATATTCGTGCTCGGGCCTTTGAAGGATCTAAAGTTCCTGTAATATCATTTAACATTGTCGTGGCCCTCCTGCTCCCTGTAATAAGTGTAATGCAGGTCATAGGAACCACACGAGCCGGGCCGCTGCGAATTCTCGAACAAAATGTAATTAGCAAGATCATCACATTTGTTACCATTTTCACTAACTTTATTCGCAAACTCGCGACCCAGCTTTAGCTGTACGACGCGCACTTGTCACCGAAAATACGTACAGCGCTTGCTTACTCATCAATATCTAGTCTGTAACACATACTTGAATCTTTCGACAGACTTCAGTATGAACTGAGTAATTTATTGAAGCGATAAAGTCATTGTTCTCCTTGGAATCTAGAGATATATGGAACTGATGATGGTGTTATTGGTTTGCCAACGCACAGGGCAACTGTGGTTAGTAATAAGGCAGGCTGCTGGTCTGTAAACTTGCGCCGAGGTTCCATGTAAGGGGCGGCTGGACTGACTTCGGTCGTTGAATATCAGACATCGTCCATCGCCGCGCGCTTGTAATTGGGCCCATCGCTCACGATGACAAATGTCTCTACTTACATAAATAGTCGATGTTGACAGTCGTTTGAAAGAATTTCTGTTTTTTCTAATTTCAAACTGACCGTAAAAATAAATACAAGAAGTTGGTTTAGAATTTCTGTTAAGTATATAAAAGAACTGGGCGATGGACCTCATTGTAAACTGAAAATTTTATGATGAATAAAACACATTGTTCAGATTTAGGACTAATAAATTCTTTGTCGAACGGGCTGCATGTGCCTGAACTGATTTCGTGTTTTTAATGTTTTGTGTCAAATTGGAGATCGAATATGTATCGTTGAGTGTTAGTGTCTAGGGACGGCTGCGCGCGGCTTTCACTGTATACTATATATTTATTTTCTTGTAAATACGGTACTGTCTTTTGTTTCACTTGCATGTACAGTGTCATTTGTTTTATTTGGCAGCTGTCACTCCCATATGAATTTGGTCTTTTAGGTTAGAATTAGTGTGGATATGGCAGATGCCAAATCGGCCAAATAAAATAAATCCCACTGCAATTATATAATTTAGTCACGGATTTTTTTTAATCCAGTCATTGTGACAATTGTTATTTCCACCATGTTAATTGTAGTTAATGTTCTACTGTACTGTACTGTGGACTGGTGCCTATTTAGGCACGGCCGTTGGGTGAGTGTAGCCCTAGTGGCTCAAGCTGCGAGAGGCGTAAGAAGAGGGAAGACACTAGACTTGTGTTTTAAATTACTTTTATTCTTTTCTTCAATAAAACGAATACACGACCTTTTGGTATGAAAGCCCGATATCAGAGTGTCGCTTTTGTTTTTAGTGTCTTTTTAGACACTTTGCATACGTATTTTAAACGTATTAAGTAATTTAAAACACAAGTTTAGTGTCTTCCGTCTTCTTACGCCTCTCGCAGCTTGAGCCACTAGGGCTACACTCACCCAACGGCCGTGCTTAAATAGGCACCAGCTCACAGTACCTATGATCGATTTTCGAGTTAAATTTGGCCACCAGTGTTCAGCTCAGCCTGTTAGGCGCCTGTTTCAGCCATCCGCAGAGTTCGCGCGCTGTTATTTTTCATTGTTCATGTTTTACTAAATGTTGTTCATAATTTATTTAAGCGCTGACCATTTTTACTTCGTCCCCCACCACGCTGGCGGCGAAAAAGTGTTAGCAAGTCTTATGACGTCACTTATAATAACATACATGCTATAAAAATGTCTCGCAAGTGAAGGGTATGAGGTAATGGTGTGCCACGGCACACTTTGTACATAATATTATAATGTAGAAGCGATTTACCGTACGCTCGTATAAAAAATGAGGACATTCTATATTCTATGTGCCCTGTGTGACCCATAAGTTTGTCCAGTGGGTCGTTTGTGGGTCGCGGCCACTCTTGCTGGCCGGCAGGGCACGCGACTGCACACCTGTGCGCGGCGAGCACAGCGAAATGACATGTTGTTTCCACTTTGTCGCTAAGCGCGTCGTTATACTAGTAATGGCCCGATAAAGGCGCACTAAGCGACGAAGCTAGTCGCGGCCGTGTGTGCTGGCCGCGGGTGTAATTTAGCGTTACCGTAAGAATATTTTATATTTAAATTAGAATGTTGGCGGACAACCGCTTGCAGTCTTAAGTGGCCATGCGCACCATCACACTTTGTGATAAGGTCCACAATTGGTTATTTGAAAGTGTTTGCGGTTGTACGGACCGACACCAGTCTGCATTGTTGACGTCACTTTATTTTGAGTGTAATTGTAAGGTTTAAAAAAAAATAAAAAGTTCCAACTGAATTTGTTTTATATTTTCCTAAATAAATACACAATTCTTATTTTTAAGGTACCTAGGTGAGTATTTACGCGGTGGGTGCTACGAGACTAACGGCTATATGTACAGTCAATATACAATACACTGCGAACAGCGAGGCTATCTTACACGCTAGTTAAATTCAGTTAAAACTTTCAACAACCTTGGTTACATTTGCAGTCACATTTTAAATGATGTACATTTTATTTCAATAAAATTCCTACTGGCATGAATTATAAATTTATATAGAAAATATTATACTAAGGTGGATATTATAACAGTCCACCAAAACGAGCCTCTTCAGAATTACACGTTATTTTTTATAAATATAATTATGCCTTGGGTATATTAAATAACAACTGGTACAGGGTACTTCAAGCAATTTAAATGCCTGGCGCTCCGTTTTTGTTAGATTTACCTCTACTTCTGTATTTAAAACGAATTTTACTAAACCGTCAAACAGGTCCACTCATTCTATGCTGAAGGAAGTTATGTCAGCGATTGACACGATTTTTTTTATGTAGAAACTCGTTTGCACTGCATACGCGTCCCTTAGTTTTTGGATCGAGTCGTCAAACAACTATTAAGTACCACCAAAACATCATCCGTTGTTATGTACCTACTCTTCATTGAAGTCTGCCTGGCCTGGCTCTACCTACCACGGCCTTCAAATGAGACTTCGAGAGTTTTGCTTGTTCCAAGCATGTTTAAACACTGGTTGTTGTTATGATTTAAGTCGTAATGAGGTGGTCCGATTACCCGACACGAGTTAAACGTTAGCTAGCACCACTTGGGTGCGTGGTGGTCGTGGTAGAGTTCGTCAGCGGCGGGCGCGCAGCAGGCGAGGCGGCGCGCCGGGCGCGGCGTGGCGCGGCCCGCGTCGCCGCGCGGCTCGCGCCAGCGGTCGGCCGCGTGCGTTCGCTTGACCGGCTTCTTGCCCGGCTCCGGGTCCCCGTTGGCGCGCGCGCCGGACGGCGGCCGGCTCGGCGTGTCCGGCTCGCTGCCGTCGACCAGCGAGTGTGCGCTGCGCGCCTTGTGCAGCGACAGCCGCAGCGGCTTGCGCGGCGGCGTGGGGCGCGACTTAGCGTCGCCGTCCCGCCGCTCGTCGTGCTGCCTGTAATGGCTGAGGCGAGTGGAGCAGCTCTCGGAGCCGTAGTCGATGCGCGGCGAGCTGCCGTACATGTCCCCGGCGGGGTGGTCGGAGCACTCCGACTCGAACTCCGAGGACTTGGCGCTCCGGGACAGCAGCCGCGCCGTCCGGCGGCTGGACTTGTGCGCGTTCTCGAGCACCTTCCCGTCGATCCTGTGGTGCAGGTAGGGCCGCTCGGGCTCCGCGTGCACGTCCTCGGCGCTGTCGTTCTTCTTCAGCTTGCGCAGCCGCTGCGAGCGCTTGAGCTGCTCGATGATGGAGAGCGTCTTGCGCTCCGCCCAGTTGGTCTTCTTGATGCTCTCCTCGATGCGGTCGGCGGCCTTCTTGATCTCGAGGTGGCGGCCGGCGCCGGCGCCGGCGCGCTCCAGCTCGCTATCGGAGCGCAGCCGCTCGTCGAGCTGGTGGCGCGCGAGCTTGTCGGCCTTGAGCCGCTGCTTCTCCATGTGGCGCTGGTTGCGCTCGATCATGCGGATGGCGGCGTCGGTCTCGGCGCTGTAGTCGGCGGCGTGCACGCAGTGGTGCGACAGCGAGTGGCGCATGCGCGCGGCGCGCGGCTCGGGCGCGTGCGCGGAGTGCGCGCGCGGCGGCGGCGGCGAGGGCGCGGCGCGCGAGGAGGCGCCCGACGCGTTCGAGCGCGGCCGCAGCAGCGGCAGCCCGGCCTCCGCGCCGTCCAGGCCGGGCAGCTTGGCCACGAGCGCCGTGATGTCGGGTCCCTTCTGGAACACCTGCACCTCGGACTTGGGGCTCCTGACGTGCGGCTCCGAGCTGATGCTGATGTTGGTCACGTTCTTCTTGCTCTTGTTTACCGTGATGCAGCTGTCGCTGCTGCTGACCGACTGGAGCTGGAAAACAAACAAACTGACATTATGTAAAAGAAAAAACACAATAATCCTCGCTAGAAAAAGTCCGTCGGTGTCAAATTTTGAAGCTATCGTATATTTATATTGATGGCATAGGGTCTTGTTACTTGAAATAGCTCTTTGCTATATGAGATCTGAATGTTTAGTGCTAGGCGGTGGTACCTGCGGGTGCCTCGCCAGCAGCTCGGCGACCTGCTCCTCGAGGTAGGAGATGCGGTGCGTGAGGCGCGTGTTGTCCGTGCGCAGGCCGTCCTTGGCGCGCTGCGCCCGCTCCGCCGCCGCGCGCAGCGCGCCCAGCTCTGCGCGTAAGGATTGTGCCTCGTTCTGCAATATAAGTACACAAGTTTCTAGTCGTGGCCATAATATAAACAATGCTCAATAAACGTGATTGGCACCTGTGAACCACTCACTGCATAAACAACGAGTCGTGGTCGAATTTACTAATGTTGTAAGTACATACCTACTTAACAAAAGAATAGAGAGTACCTAACTATTAAACGTTTGAAGCAGCTATTCACCAATATTTATCCGTTATCTGGGAGTGGTTTGTGGTACCATCAAACGACCTGCGGTTTGACTACGCACCTCTGTAATGGTGTTCGGCGGCGCGGGCGACGGCGGGCCGCCCGCCGCGAGCGCCGCGCCGCGCAGCACCACGAGCCGCGCCGGCGCCGCCGCGCTCGCCGCGCGCTGCAGCTCCTCCGCGCTGCCGCACGACAGCACCGCCGTGCCGTTCACTTCCACTATTCTGGTGGGAGCAAAGGATCATTGTGTTATTCAGTTGATCAAATTTGTGTCAGATATTAAATTAAACACAACAAGATTAGGTAGATCTTTACCCACTCTGACAAAGTGTTATAGTTACCTATGCGTCTCTTTTTTTCTGTAATCTGCAGTCGAGTTACGAGTCGGTAAGATATGGTAAGGATATTACGGCGTTAACTTGATTTTATTTTTATTTTTAGGTAGAGTCTAGGAAATTAATTCCTGACCCACCATCGAACATTTTCATAGTAAACGTCATAACGCTTTTCCTTGTCAAGCTACGCGATGTCACTATGACGTTTACTGTGAAAAGGTTCCATGGTGGGTCAGGAATTAATTTCCTCGACCGTACCTACGTTTAATTACTCTGCTAACAAACAAATCTTTAGATAACTGTTTTTCAAGAGTTATGTTGGATTTTAAACAATGCTATTGCTGCTGCCGCATGGCGTGCGCGCCCGCAGCTGCTTTCGTGCATGGCGTTTTTGCCATGAGCGCGAAGAAATTGTAACATCAATCTTTGCGTGCATCGTGTGAAAGAGAGCGCTACGCATGCGCCCGCGGCCACTAACTATGCTTAAGTAATTGCTGGCTTATCTTGCCATCAGTAGGATCATTTGCAGACTCTTGATGTGAAAGTTCGTAATCCGGGTTGTCATCGCATTCGCGAGATTCACACCAACTTGTTCTGGCTTGCGTAATTGCCGATTAAATTTATGTAAAGCGGCGGTAATAATACAGGCTCTAGCTGACGGGGACTAATGTGATAACCGCGGAGGGACGCGGCGGCGCAGAGCGAGCGATGCGCCCGCGCTGACAGATGGCGCGAATTAATAGCGCCAGGAGCGACACGCCCCGGCGTAGGTAGGTAACTTAGTCAGGTCGTTAATTGCTGGGAATGGCGTTTAAAAAATACTTAGGGTTTCACAGGATTATCATGTCCGGAATTGTGTCGTATCTCTTTCAAAATAAGACATGAGACAGATTATGTTAAATACATGTGTTGACTTATTTGTAAGTAATAAAATGTACCTAGAACAGTTTGTAGAGCTACTGTCAATAAGTCCCCAAGCGTGTGCAGTCAATAATTCACCAAGTTAGAGCCTATAGGTATAGTCCAAGAAACTGAATTGTATATCACTGTCAGAATCTTTTCGCAGCAAATGCCATTTACATTTGCCACAAAACTTTATAGAATGATTTGTGAAAAAGGTTCCACAGCTGAACGCAATTTCGATTCGACCAGAGGTTAGAGCACGAGTTTTCGAATCCTGCGTAACGTTACGGTTATCGTATCGAGATCGAGAAACCTCATACTAAATTTTAGTTCCAAATACGCTCACGGGCGGGCGCTGTTCCAAATGCCATACAAACTCGATAACGTTTACTATTCGATTTTACGTGACGCAGGTTTCGAACATTCGTACTCGGGCCTCTGTTACTTAAAATAAATACTTATTTATTATGGCACATCATTAGTTGCAAAAGTGTAGCTCTAATGAACTAACACTGAAGCCTTACAATCTTGTTTCCCATGCGCAATGTAATTTATTTACACACAGTAATAATTTGTCGCTTAATAACTGGCATGATAGAAAAAATGCAGTCTGCATCGGCGCCCGCGCATTCAAATGAGGCGGCGACAAATGGCGGCCGGCGGCGGCCCATTCATCTCTACTACTGCGGCTGAATTATTTGCCAAAGATCTAGTATCGTTTACAGTAAGCTAAATTTATGACGCTATTTAAGATGAAAACCCCAAAGTGTTTTTTCTTTATGTTTCCGTTTGCAACCGGAAATAAAATTAAAACAAAAACGAGTGAAGGTGAAATAAAATAAATGTAGATTTTAATTTATTTTCTTATCTTTAGTGATTATCTTAGAGAAGAATGTTCCATTAGATCAGTCTTAGACATAATGCGATTAAACGGTTTTTACATGTCAAAGTGTTTAGATATGATCTGGACAAAAGATTGGATAATTTGATTTGGACCAGTTCCTGCTCAATTAATAAAGTGCGAGATTTTTAAAGATTGATACTTGAGTGGATTGATGACTCGTAAATAGAAATAAAAAAAAGTAGATAGGTAAGAAAACGCAGTTCCACTAGTAAGAAACACTAACGAAGATTAAGGTTACGCCATAGACATTGTATAGTGTATGGACGGGCCCATCGGTACTCCGTTTTTATTGCCAATTTCGTGGCACCAATATTAGTGCCAGCGATATGAGATGCGCGCACGTCCGCACGGGGTCTCACCGCCGCGTGCGCCGCTCCCCGCCGACGGGCTCGCAACACAGTCCCTGTTTCAGAATTTTCCAAAGGGCATATGTAGGTTTAGAACTTGGAAGTTACATGTTTTACCCTTTGAACGCCAAGAAACACTTATAGGCGTCCTGCTGCACAGTGTAAATGCGACTTTAATTAATACGGACGTATCCTTAAGGTTTAAGTCCGCGTTGACGTTATGCCAACTAGGCGTGTGGATGACAACTTTCGTATGCGTCGTTGGCGTTGAAAGGGTTAAGGTATAAAGATTACAATCTCAGCTTTACGCTGTGAGCGTCTTATCTTGGGTCTTTGGTACTGTACCTGTCGCCCTGCCGCAGCGCGGGGTTGTCTCGGGCCCAGTCGACGAGCAGCCCGCCGCGCGGCGCCGGCGCAGCTCCCCACGCGCCCTCGCGCGCCTCCGCCGCCACCAGCGTCGCGCAGCCGCCGAGGTCGCGCACCGAGCTGCAACAGAAGTAGGCGGTTAGTCGATGGAAGCTGTTGTAGTTTCAACACTTTCAACTGTCATGGGTTCACCCATCACCTTTCAGAGAGGGTTCAATAATCCCATGGGTTTACACTCTGAAAGCGTCTAGTGAAAAGCTAATAAAAATCGGATAAGTGCCAGTCGGACTTTCGCACCGAGGGTTCCGTGCAGAAATTTTTCCGCTTTTCCCCAGTGTTTTATTCTGTCCATGTGTTAGCAGAGCCCTGCTCCTAAGCAAAATGTACGCAGTGTGGGGTTATTTTATATTGATCTGTGTTGATTTTTCCGAGTGGTTGTGCTATAAGAGCTACCTTCATACCAAATTTCAAGTTTTTAGGACGACTGGAAGTAAGTACCCTTTAGGTTTTCACAGTACGACAATTTGTATAGAAACAATCTTTTGATTGCGTAACGTTGACTTAGAACTTTGATTTTTTCACAGCTTCAGGGGACTGCAGGCTGAGTATTTGATATGATTTCCAGCATGCTATCTACACGAGCTGTAGAGGAAAAGGGTCTTGACAGACAGACAGACGGACTAAGTGGTTTCATTTTTCTTTTTGAGGTGCGGAACCCTAAAAACATGACGTACTCGTAGCGACAAAGATGCATAAGATCAAGAAACGTGAAAATAAAATAAAACTCAAAGTATTCAGAGGTTCTGACAACGCATTCACACGTATCCACAAAGTATTCCCGCTTCAGTCTGTGCCGAGGCAAAAAGAGAACCCGCGAAATAATCCGCATCGCCGGGCCACGGCCGAGTGCGCACGAGTCCTTGCGGCGCCCGCGGCATACCCATACCTACCAGCAGGTAGGTAAGGGCCCGTCACGGTTGGGGGCTCGCGGGGCAGCCGGGGCCGCTGGGGCACTGACCGCACGTGCTTCCATCATTTGGGCGTATCAAGGATATGCTTGGGGAATGGAGACGAGTTGTTTTCGCAGGCAAAGGAAACTTGAGTCACGATTGTGTTTTTGTGATTTAGTTGCGATGAATTCTACTTTATTTACATAATAAAAGCAATTTACAATGACATTAAATCTAAGCTTAAACTAAATAAACTACAACTTAAAACTAAATTAAATCTAAATAAGGCCCCCGTGGCATAGTGCCCAAAAGGCTGGCAGCGTTGCCTCGCTGAATAGCGATGCTGATTCTTTGAGAGAGAAAACTGCCAGCCCTTTGGTCACAAGTTGCATCAAGATTAGGTACAGACATGACGAAAATAATGTTACTCGTAACCTACTTTGCGAAAGCGGCCACATGATTATATATTTAAAGCTGTGGTGTCTTGAACTACCTACTTATCATTAGAAAGAAGTACAAGTTATAATTTCAGCCGCAGGGAGTCGTTGATATCAAAATAATGGCTGCTAATTCACTCTCGTGAAGAAGTACAATATGTAAATAAAGTGCCTAAGTACATTATAATTTCATAAGTAAAACAAACACATTATAGCTCATGACGCTCTCAAATATTTGTAATGGATGGAGTATCATAGAGATAGATCGTAATACAATCAGTTTTGGCCGACCTATTACTCTGAATAATTTTTCATGGCGTTTTTATAAGATTTTCCTATTGGGCGGTGGTAAGATGACATAAACCGACTTCACGACTTACGGATATTTTCACAGCTAATTTTTAATACCTAATCTATTATTATATATTTTTTCTTTCGTTACTTTGGTGGAATTAGCCCACAGAACTATATCGGGATAGAAGGAAAGAGTGCATGTATCTCGCGTTCCAAAAAGAAAGGCTGAGAACCTCATTACGCTTTCCAGCATCCGACCACTTACCACGTGCGACGTCAAGTTTTAAAAACAAAACAACCTTGTTCTTCAACACTCAACAATTAACTATTCAAACAACAACACCACAAAAGTTGGAGCTGTTAATTTAAGTAATTACACTCGTGACGTCAAAATACCTCCGCAAAATGTTACACGCTCGGTTTCCATATAAATCGATGAACTCTTTCCTTGTATTCCGATACAGTTGTGTGAGTTAGCCGAATTCCCAAAAGTGCCCGCAGGGCGGTCGCCCTACGGCGCGAAGGTCACCGGCTGCGCCCGAGCCGCCCTTTGTACCGGCGCCCACGGATCACACCTCTAGCGCCTAGAGAACAGGTTTCGCCAACACCATCGCTATGCATTGCTAATTCAAACCGTCTATAAAATGTGGGTCTTAGGCGAAAATTATCGAAAATTCAAACAAATGTACCTATAACAAACAATTTGTATTACATTCGATGATGGTATTGGCCAACATTTTGGCGCGATGCAGTTACAGTTTATCATTTATTTAAACTAAATTTGATTTCAATGCCTTTTTGCGCATTAGAGATACCTACTAATAACCAGAATAATATAAAATTGTGGTCGTACAGCATAAAGAAAAAACAAAGCGCTGATTTTTGCGCGACAACAGCTCTATAATTTAGTTTATAATCTATAATATATTTTACTATAGTTTTAAATGATTCGCGGTTAATTGCATTAGACATAACGTTTTTTTGCCCGTGATCATGATGCATGCAACTGCATCGAAATATCGGGAGCTCATCAAACCTATAAGGTAATCGCGGTCAATATCCCGTTTTCGTTATGTCTATAATTTATTATTAAATTTGACCCGAGAGGTGACTCTGTTTAAGTACACAGATTTTTACCACTTCCAAAAATTTACCCAAAAGTCGTAATTTTTGTAGAATATTTTCTTGGAATTAACTCAATTTCCGTTCCAGATCAAAACGTTTTTCAAATCTTTGCAGAAATCTAAACGTAACGCAGCTTCCTAGTTTTCCGCAGGGGTTTTGTTAGAGCAAAGCGTTGGTTCCCACGCTGAGGCGTGTGCGCATCGGAGCGAACGAAAACAAGGGAAATTGATGCACGAGATACTTAGGCGTTGTGGTGTAGCTTCGAAGCTTCTGACTATATCATAGAAGATATACTTATTGTACGGTGTAACTATTAACGCTCTACCGCGGTAGTGCTTGCGAAGGCGGTCAGTTTCATATTTAGAAATAAATTAGAAATATGAGAAGTCAAATTATGCTGTCCGTAAAACTAGTATAAAAATATTATGTTGTTTTTCTGAATGATACTTCAAAATTGTGCTCTATTGCAAATAACTATGCTGGATTTTAGAAGTATTGTTTGAAGAAGCAGTCCTATCATCCTAATACTCTTATTTTTATGGTTCCATATCCAACAGGACCCTATTTACTAAGACTCCGCTGTCCGCCCGTCTGTCCGTCCGCCGTTCGGAGCCTCGGAGGACTGTTTTTTTACTCTTTAGAATCGTAATAGGTAGCACTTGATACAGAATATGTAAGTATCACTAAAGGCGCTAAAAAAATAATGATTAAAATGAATATTAATGAATATATATCAATATATGAATATTAGAGGTATTCACTATACAAAGAAACTCGTTAATACCTAATGCTAATTGATAGAGTTTAAAATTTCCACAGAGTTGTAATAATACGGCGACTAATCAATAAGTAATAAAAATATCAATAAATAAAAAATTAAAGCAGTCTCCATACAAGAAAGGTTAAAAAAATAGGCTTAAATAATACTTCACCGTGGTAAGTACGAGAAATGTAGTGATGGTGGCTTGGCCTGTGACTTCGACTCGCACTTGGCCGGTTTTTCTTTTCATTTACATGTCTAAGCATACAGCGCTACAATAAGTTATTAAATACGTCATTAAACTAAGCACGCTTACAGTTAACCGTCGCCCAAAAACGCCTAATGAGTTACCGCGACGATGTAGTCGCGATAGAGCGTCTAGTGTAATGAACGGCCTAAAATACGTCTCGATTGCGTTTGCGTTTACGTCTGAATTACTACGGCCAAATTAGCAGCGCCACCAGTTGCACGTATAGACAACAAACAATTCTCATAATATTTGACACCCGTATCGCAAGCGCGTTCGAAACGTATTTTTTGGTAGTCGATTACACTAGACGCTCAGCAAAAAAGAGTCGTAAACTCTTGGAAACGGTGTGAAACTCGCGGTTTCGCGCTCATACGGTTACCCGCGTGATTTGTGTGCGAAGGGACGCGCCCGCGCAACAACCGACAATGTTCATAACGGGTTCTAATTATCGAGACCGCACTCACCTCGCCCGTGACGACAATAAAACGGCCTTTGCTCTTAAGCCTGTTTTTTCTGCGCTAATTACACGACGTACTTCGGTATAGTTTACTTAGTTAAATAAATAAATATCAAGGGACTAATTGACACCAATTGACCGAACACAACCCTTTGAATACAACCCGCGTCCATCTTCCGAGTAGTGAATAGCAATCAAACTTACCCTTACCCTTGACGTTGTAAATAAGTACAATTTATGATGTAATTTTTATAGATGAATAAATAATGTAATGTAGCAGAGATCGGAATTTTCGCGGAAAAACATAAATAACACGATCGCGATCTTCCTAGTTCTAGAAACATTATTTTATCGATATCGACAGTTGTAACGTTCAAGTACATATATCGAATACAAGGAGTATTCTGTAGTTTTAAACCCCCGACAAAAAGAGGGGTGTTATAAGTTTGACCTGTGTATCTGTATATGGGTTTATCTGTGAATCTGTCTGTGGCATCATAGCTCCCAAACGGGTGGACCGATTTCGATGCGGTTTTTTAGGGTTCCGTGAAAAACTCAACCTTCTAAGTCAACGCAATCAAAAGACACAGTCATTAAAAAATCCATTTCCATACAAATTGCCGATTTTAAAAAACCTAAAGGGTACTTCCAGATGTCCTAGAAACTTGAAATTTGGTATGAAGGTAGCTCTTATAGCAGAACCACTCGGAAAAGTCTCAAAATCTTAAAATTTTATGTCTATCTGTAGATTTCATAGACCAATATAAGTTGACCCCACACTGCGTACATTTTGCTTAGGAGCAGGGCTCTGCTAACACTGTACTTTTTAAAACACTGGGGAAAAGCGTTAAAATCTTTCTACGGAACCCTCGTGCGCGAGTCCGACTCGCACTTGGCCGGTTTTTTTAATCGAAAGCTAGTTTAATCGAGACGGTTCTTAGCTAAGTTTAATTGAAATTGGTTAATCCGTTTTTGAAACATCGATCTCTGAAATGACAATGTCGGGGGTTTTTCAACTTTTCTATGTTGTCAATCCTTAGCCCTGAAAGGTGACATACTAGGTATAGCAAGGTTTAAGTAGGAACTTTAACTCAAAGTAATAATCTAATACTGGATGCTAAGTTAAGAATCACACTGCGTCGTCACAACACGCAATTACCTACTCGTTTGTTGTATGTCAGTTAAGTATTCTTATGTAAATAGAAACAAACGCACTGGTAATTTTTGTTGCTATTATTCTCGGTAAGTATATCGTCATTACCCACTTGTAGCGTTCCAAAAAGCGCCCGAGTTGATGGCATACCATTTTACGCTAATGTTAAAGCGTGGTGCAAGTACCTGACGACAGCGTACTATGGCATTGAATATTATTACTATACTTACATATTAAAGTTACATCGATCGAAAAAGCCGTGATAGTCCAGTGGTTTGGCCTATGGCCTCTCGAGCGGATGGTAGCAGGTTCGAGCCCCGGATTGAAACTCTTGTCGTCTTAAAAGATTCTAATACGTGCCTGAAGGTAGGTACTCTAATTAATACGACGACAATGCTGCTGATAAAAATTGTAAAGGTGTTACCACTACAATCGATAGATAATCGATCAATGCCCTCGATCGATGGTAGTATGGAACAATCGAGTAGTGTCTACTAGACTCACAGAGCCACCAGTAAATAAATATGACCGGATAGCCTAGTGGTCAGAGAAACAGACTACCTATGAAGCTTGATGTCTCAGATTCGAACCCCAGTCGAGGCCCATATTAAGTGACGAATACGAATGCTTGTTTTCGGGTCTTGGAGGTTTGATATGCATTAAAGTACGTTTATCGGTTGCCTTGCCTAGTGCCCATGGACGAGCTTTTGCAAGTTTAGGACTAGGTTAATTGCTGTCAAATTGTCAAATGATATATTATAGGGATCGGAAAGCTTCAAGATCCTTATATTAGATCTGTTGGTACTAGATAACTGAATGATGTATTCCTACATGTACTGCACTGATGTACAATAAATATATTTTTTACCGATTTCGAAAGAAGGAAGATGTTCTACTTTCCACTGTATGTAATTTTTTTTTTATGTATGTTCATCGATTACTCCGTCAATTGTAGACCGATTTTCAATTTTTTTTTTATTTGAAAGGGTATACTCCTGAGGTGGTCCTGTTGTCACCAAGTCATGATCTGATGATGGGATCCCAGGGAAATCGAGGGCAACCCTCAAATTTTACAGGCACGTTTTATATATTTTCTAAGGTTATTCAAGTATTTGCGTCTGGTAGTCATCATCTCATGATGGTGAGCTGATGATAGAAGGTACAACTCCTTAGCGGTTAGGAGTTGGAGGATAATTCTGAAAATGTTAAATCAACGTAAAATTGTGAAATAAAAATCTTTTAACAAAAAAGTAAAACCGCCTTCAAAAAAACCTTAGAAAAAAAACGTTAAATAATCCTCTAAAATAATAAAAAAATTTAGAGGACTATTTAACGTTTTTTTTCTAAGGTTTTATTATTATTATTTATTCTTTCACTTTAGGCCGCCGCAAAGTGACGAGCGTCAAACAACGCGCAACGGATAAATGACGTTAATTCTCTAACGAGATCTAAGGTTGCGCCCGCGCCGAATCGCCGTTACCCATCACGCATCATGGTCATACTGGACCGGAAGTCAGCAAGCCTACCATTTTTTGATACGACTGGCTGCCTTTTATTGTTTTACGCGCTTTGAGAAAAATAAGAATTCACGATAGACAAATGAGTACTGCATCTGGGTAGTATATAATCATGAGCACAAAAACGGGTCGATTTTCTTAGAAAGTTATAAAATAATTTCAATGCTGGTCAGTGTATTTAGGTATAATGACTGTAATAGCTACTTATAATCTAATATAGAATCCATTTTACCACCTTTAAGTTTGCTGTCATTTGTACGACTTATTGCAACCTGGAAATGGAAAATGAACCGTTATTTTTATAAGGTCTCTCAAGTAGAAGGCCGTGGGGGCAATATCTCATTGCATTTTTTGAGAAAAGACTTTATAGAAAACGCCATAGCTACAGGTAATTTAATTGTTATCGATGTTGATAACTCCCATAATAAATACTTATATCATGTTCTACCCAGTAGGTACCCACCGTCACCTAGCTATCTGCCTGTCTATGATAAGATCAAGCATCTGTTTTCAAGAGAAAATTATCAAATTAAGGTGTGCGAAAAAAACATTTCTTAGATTACGACGATTTATGAAATTAGAAACAGTTATCTTACCATCAGGTTTTTTTATTATTTTACGCTCGTGCTGTGCTGCAGGGTTGCGTAGTCGCACACGCAGAGCAAAACCAATTCGCAGTAAACTTACCGCCGCCATTGCAATTAGAATTCGCGCACGAGAGGCCGCGACTCGCTTTGTCGGTAACTATATCTTGTCTAACCAGCCCGTAGGAAAAATACAAAAATATCGACATTTAAGATAAGAAGTTAAACTTTAAGATTTAACTACTAGAGGCTCTGTGAGCTGTAGACCTCGCGAGCTCATTTTTGATCATTCTTCGTTTTTTAGGGTTCCGTAGCCAAAATGGCAAAAACGAAACCTTTAGAGTTTCGTCATGCCCGTCTGTTTGTATGTCCGCGGCTTAGCTTAGACTCTATTGGTAATAGAAAGCTGTAATTTTGCTCGGATTATAAGTATATACATATAAATCAGGTTAACAAAGTGCTGGAGACAAATTTGAAAAAAAAAATTTTTTTTGGTGTAACTACCAACATTACATACCTACGCTGACGCATTGCGGGACGCCCTATGAGCCCATTATCCAAGTACCACAACTTGTACTGGAATTGGAATTACAGTATCACGAATGACTTTTAATCTTACGATAAGGGTACAGGGCATAAAACTATAGAAATCTATATGTCGTCGCGAGGTCGCGTATCGTATTCCTTCTGCGTCCCGCAAAAAGGATGAAGTTTTTGCACTAATAAATCAAACAAAATAAAAGGCGGATAAACGTTTGACGGCGCGCTATCAGATGCGCATACATTGGGCGCGCACTGCTGCATTAAACATGGCGCGGGCGCATCGACGGTTCTCTTCTCTACCCATGTAGTGATTTATTCTGCCGAACCTAAAACGGTCATATGGCGTGATAGCAGTGATAAGATTTTCCACTAGTAGCTTCCGTAACGTGCCTACTTACTGGCTGGAAATATGAGTCCACATGAATGGGTACACTTTTTATTTAAGCCCATGAATGTTAAATAATTTGCCCCCAGCTACGGTAAAAACCTCCGTTGAAGTGTATTCAAGAAACTTTGATAGGTTTTAATAGTTTCAAAGACTATAGGAAAAATAAACGATGTCTCTAAGTAGCACAGTTTTTAAGAAATCATCAAAGATTACATTAGTTTAGTTTCACTACTTTTTGGACAAGAGATGATGCTGTCCGGACAGGCTATTCTACATTCAGAGGACTTTAAAGTAACCAAGTTATAGTAGCAAAAATATTATTAGTCTGAGAACCCTTGGAGCCCGAGTCCGACTCGCTCTTGACTAGTTTTCTTTTAAATTAGTTCCGGAGGAGCCTGTAAATAAACTTCGCACTAATAAGCAATTTGAACCCACGCGTTTGATAACAATAAATGCAGCTCGCTCGTGGCGTATGTACTAAGATAAAAATAGTTTTTCCGGTAGATTAGATGAATACATGACATAAAATCAATTTGTGTTAGCAGTTTATGGTCGTATAAAATCACATAAAAACTGGTTGTTATAGACAGACGGCCAGCGATAGACATCATCCTGACCACGAGTCGATCGTCTCTATTAGGACGAAAGTTGTCCGTTGACCTGACTGCTAAACAAACTCGTGAGAAAAACTTCGGCTCGTCATGCCGCTGCCTGTAATCACGAGTCTTCGGGAAAGAGAATCACAAACTAAGAGAGTACCTAACAATCAAAAAGCTCCACTTATAATACGCAATACTAAGTTATGAAAGCCACGTACATCTTTTGTGAATAAGTTGTTACCACGGGCGAATTGTTGCCCGACCGCACTTTCACTGACAGACAACTTCGTGTAAAGCAAATTCTTACTTTTATTTGTCCCATTCATCTCCCGGCTGATTCGAGAACAGTGAAACCAAGAGTTGCGTCAGTTATGTCAGCGCGGGCGCAGCGGTCATGGAACTCATCAGCAAAAACGCGACATCGCTTATCAACTCATTTCCGCGGAGTTTTACGGCATCCATAAGAAATAGCCGAGGTAAATAAATACACTATTACTTTCTTGCAATGGTGTGCATTATTCATTGGATAAAGCGCCTCTAGACAAACTACAAAAAAAAACTGTGTCTTATAGAGAAGATACTTAATTAAATACCAAATACTGCGATAGAATATCACATTGGATTGACCTGACCGGTACAGTGTAATTTATCTGTACCGGTACTTAAAAACCTTAGGTTCTGACCGTTTTAGTGTCGGCGCGTTTCGTTTACATAGGCGTTGACGCAGTTACGAAGCTGCGTGAACTAGATTACGGGTTATTGTTTCAGCCCCCCGACCACGAAGTGCAAAATTCGAACTTCGTATCGTGCCGTCCCGCTCACTCTCGCATTAAATAATATTACCTTGAGCGGGACGACACGATACGAACTTCGATTTTCGAATTTCGTAGTTTAGGGACAGTATCTGCTATTAGACTCTGTGACGCTCTATCTTCTTGCTCTATAAAGTTGTGGGGTTCCAGAGGATTTCACCATTTGCTCACGTCATGTGTCCGGACAGAAGCTATTAGGGAGAGTTTTATGTACTAAATTCGATTTTAGTAAATCAAATATAGGATTTCTTATCTCTATTTTGCCTGAACCTTTCAGCGATGCTGTCAAAATGCTATAAAGTGTCTTTTAAAATAATTGATCTCTTTTTGTTTCGTTTATTTTTATTTTTATTGTTTTTGATGAGGCTGGCATGTTAATCAGTGTTAAAAGCCCCTAAATAAAAAAAGAAAAAGTACCAGCTGATGCGACGCGCGGCCAGCGACCCTTCGGAACAATGCCTCGTTCCAACGATGTTAAAGTACACGCTAAAATCTTCACGGCGGTTGACGAGTTCGCTATTCGAGCAATGCAGCATTTCGCAAGTCATTTATATAATTGGATACCTTACATGTTTGTTTACAATTCTCACAATATTATAGCGCAGCTCACGGTTTTATACGCTATTAACTCGTGAGAAAACTGCTGCGACTAAACGGGTTACGTATTATTAAATTGAGACAAATTTTGATGATATTACGACAGATAATCCGAAACCCTACCATCTTCGTGTTCTCAAGACTGCAATAAAAAATTAAGCTAATGTAAGAGCGAAATGTGAGGTTTTTATGTTAATTACAAATGCCACGGTCCGTTCTGTTGCCTGTGAACAATTTAATCCCAAACACAATCGCTCGCGTTCGCGGCTTGTATCCACTTAAACAAACATGGACTTATCGTGTGCTCGCGGAGCGCGATCTCCAACTCGCGAATGGATTCAGAGCGTCTAATGTAATCAACGGAAAAAAGTCTCCGTCTGAATTACACACACACACACACATTACACATACACACACACATTACACACACACACACACACACACACATTTTACAAATTAGCAACGCCTCTAGTGGCACGTATCGACAACACATACTATTTGATACTTTAACGCAAACGCGTTAGAGACGCATTTTTTGGCCATCGATTACGCTAGAGGCTCTGAGTGGAGTGATTAATATAAAGTAAATTGCTTTTATTGCGTAAATAAATTATATTACAATTAAAAGTAACGTTTTCCCGAACTGTGTTCTTTTTTGCTCTTTAATTGTTTTCTTTTAATCGTCATACCCAAAAAAAAGCCATGCAAGACTTTGGAAAGCAAGCTATCGAATGATTAAACTTTTCATGTTTCTGAGCTTTTTTGAATCTCTGCTTAGGTATAACGATAAGCTCTGTCAGCTTTGTACCGCCTATCGTTACCAATAATTTTCTGTGTATCTTTTTTTTCATATTGTTTGTTTCGTGGTGTTCAATAACACGTTTTGTATTGTTACACATGTTACAATTATAATACTCGTACAAACCTACTGCGCTGTATTTGTTAGTATTCGTGTGTTTAGCTTCATCGCGTAGCCACCTGCGCATCTTTAGAGAACCCGCACGTCACAGCAATCATGCGCATGTCACGCGGGTTATAGAGCGTACGATCTAGATTAGCAAGCAGTACGGTACCGTAGAGAGACGCTCATTTCTCGGAAATTACTTTAATAATATGTACGGTGTCTAGTTAAATAAGACTGTAACTACTTACCTACTCGTATTTGTTTAACTAGGGACGTAAATAAAAATTGAATAGATTTTCTATGAATTCGTGTGTACGTTTGATCTATAGACATTTATGAGACGCTAGGTGTGTATTATGATATTTTACTACTCCTACGGAGCTGAGGCCCGAATACAAATATTCAAATCCTGCGTAACGTAACGTTATCGTATCATCATCATCATCATCATCATGTCAGCCGAAAGACGTCCACTGCTGGACATAGGCCTCCCCCAAGGCTCTCCACTCAGACCAGTCTTGTGCTTTCCGCATCCACCGCGGTCCCGCAATCCTTACCAGGTCGTCGCTACATCTTGTTGGAGGCCTACCAACAGCTAGTCTCCCGGTCCGTGGACGCCATTCGAGAACCTTCCGACCCCATCGGCCGTCAGTTCTGCGAGCGTATCGCCATCGATAAAATTCAAATTAAATTTTAGTACCAAATACGCTCATAGGCGAGATCTTGTTGCAGGATTCGAATATTCGTGCTTGGGCCTCTAAGCGGAGCGGACATTGCTCCAAATATCCACTTCGCGTCAGTAGAACGAAATGTACCCTATACGTTGTTATCAATACTATTTTGACAATTTAACCGTGCCAAGCAAGGGCGAGCCTCCCGAAGGGGTCCATAAATTTCGAGTCTCCACCTGGCAGACTGAACATGTTCACATGACATGACCCAGCCGCAACTGTCGTATCGTGATTAATACCCGTTCAACACGTCAACATGGCGACTCGGCTTCACACGCTGCGGTCGTTTGCCAGCGCCGTAGGAAGGAGGGATATATAAATAAATATCATGGGACATTGACACCAATTGACCTAGTCTCAAACTAAGCAGAGCTTGTGCTTTGGTACTGGACCAACGGATAAACATACTCATTTAGATAAATACATGTTAAACATCCAGGACTAAGAGAGCAAATATTCGTAATTCATCATACAAATCTACCACTCCACTCTAAGGTTGGCTGGTAGAATTCCCTTAAAGGGATAAGCCCGCCTTTGTACTCGAATTTGATTGTCTATAAATTGTATTTTATCCTGTTTTTTTGTACAATAAAGTGTTTACCTACTTACAAATATTGCCCCGACCGGGAATCGAACCAGAGCTCAACTTTCGTAGTCGGGTTCTCTAACCACTAGGCTAGTCCTATCCTAGTACCTATTTTATATCTATTCAGCGAAACTACCTATGTTATTGTGGAGTGTGGAGAGAAGCTTCTCAAGTGTTGAATTCTGAGAAAAATTACGACGTGTAGCTTCTAAACACAGATTTTCAGGTTTATTTTGCTAGTGCGTACCTATGTCAGTTTATCTATTATATTACCTATGTACATATCGCTGGTATAGTGTCCTGATTAATATAATCCCAGTTACATAATGTAACATAACGTTAAAAATCTGATTCAAGTCGTGAAGTGTGAACGCGACACGGCCGTGTGTGCGGGCGCATCGAAGCCGCAAACCGCAACCCCCGCCCGTGAGAAACCAATACCGGTAATAAATCAAACAATCGCGCCATAGGTAATAGAGCAATCACGTAATTGCGCGTAACCGGTCGCGCATTCGCGGTCGTTTGCATTTTATATGCCTTACTTGGCAACTTGGACGGTTGCCTATCAAATGGCAAATAACCATAAGTTGATGCGGAGTGCGTTTTTATTTTTACGCAAACGAGCGTCTGTCACACTTTCGCCGCGTTAACGTCGAGGTGCGATTAGTGTCCGGAACAGTGGTCCTCTAATTACAACGCCGGCGCACAAATTGGCGCGTCGTTTTGGGAGCGACTTTCTCCCATTGACGGATCAGGGCGCGATGTTCCCGCGAGCCGCGAAAGTGCGCCGGCCCCCCACAATGGCGGGCCAACGTAATAATCGTAACAATTACACGCTATTTGCGCTAGCCGCTATCGCCGCATCTCGGTTTTCCGCTTAAATAATTCATTAACGAACCGTCCCGCGGCACAATTTACACGTACTTGATTGTCTGCTCTCGCGGCGGGCAGTCGTAAAACTATAAGCGGCTGTGTAATCACTCACAACATAATTAGCTTCTCAGGAGCTGAACACGGAAACGTTACAATAGTCTATATGCGTTAGGATATATAACAAGCGTAAACGTGACACCGATCTTGATGATGTCTCTAATGTAATTTTTGACACAAGAAAACGTCTCGATCGCGTTCGCGTAGCCACTGCACCCACCGTTATCATTGGAAGCGAAGTCATAGTTAGTAGCTGTAATCAATTGGTCTATTACAGTTGGCAGAGACTGCCGCGCGTTACCTGTAGAGCGTGTGGTCGGCGCGCGCGGCGGCGTCGGCGTGCTCGATGAGCTGCGCCAGCGCGCGCGCCTGCTCGCCCAGATTCAGCAGCTCCAGCTCCTCGCGGCCCAGCTTGTACTGCAGCTCCGCATGCTGAATCCGGGTGTCGAT